>LUGF01053293.1:59224-69295 GCA_001625245.1 Calycopis cecrops
CATGACTCTGTCTAAATGTATAATTTGTATGTATCATCTGAAAGACGTATGATACGAGTATAACTTTGTAAAAAGCATTTGATATTGTAATAGGCTTAAAATATAATTTATTATGGCCAACCATTAGTAATGAAAAAAAAAAATAGGCTTATGTTACCAAATTCCGAAGCTATTAGGCTAATGCTTATATTATCGTTGCGTGCACGAACGTATAGGCAACGCCCATATTAAAACCGCGCTAGGAACCTCTGTATGAAATTGACTTACTCTTCTTTGTCTGCTCTGCTTTTACCTAGTATGTTTTGCCTAGTATTATATAGTATTGCTCACAAAAATATAATTTACATTTACATTAGTTGGGTTCAATAACCGTTTATCCAAATTTGGTTGAAACGCATTAAAACGAGATTGAAATGAATTTTTCATCCCATCAATTCGAAAAACGCTCATTGGTTCGCCAAAAAGTGCGCCTAAAATAAGGGTTTTTGTTAGAAGAGTTTCACAGGGTAATAATGAGATTTGAAGTTGTAACGCTAATGTTGCTTTAAAAATTACAACCAAAAAGATGAACCACAGACCAAAGAGGCCGGCGCGGTAGAGTGCAGTACGCACCGCGCGGTGCATACTCGGCTGTATGGATAACTCCTTTGCCTTTTGGGACAAATTAAACAACAAAACAATAAATTTAACTTTCAATAATTGCACAAATGTAAATATAAAATTTTAATTGTGTATCTAAGTACATAATTTTATTATATCTACTAAAAGTAAATGAATGAAAAATGTATTGTAATAATAAACACGATTTACTTATTTATTTTTCTCATAGATAGGGATGAAAAGTAGAGTATATTCCGCGGTCGCAAAATATGTTTACCCTTGGGCGGCGTACTTTGAATCCCTCGCTAGTTTTCAGGATTCTACTTTAGAATCCCTCGCTGCGCTCGGGATTATACTCTAGAATCCTTCGTTCCGCTCTGGTTTCAAAATAGCGCCCAATAAAAATACTATTTTACTCCCTTGTGATATAATCTACTATATTTACCTCACGGATACAGAATATGGATAATCTTCAAGGCAGACGATTCCGGATTCTGTGGTCAAACGCTTTCTTCTCAAGTGTCTTAAATCTTGTGTATTTTTTGGTGGAAATTCGCATTCCATATCATTCGATGGTGTTACTAAATGCAAACAAAATAATAATATAATTACTGAAGGATTTAGGAATATCGTTATTTCTGTTACCTAATCATTTAATTATTTACTAGTTGCACCTCGCACCTATAACTACTACACCATATTATATAAATATACATAGTAGATCTACGCACATTATGACATCACAATATCTTCATAGGACACCAAAAAAACAAGTTCAATCAGTAAGCGTAAGCAGTCAAAAAAATGGCAACGACATATGGGAGAGATCAATAGATACTCGTAAATCCTACTAATATTATAAACGTGACTGTGAGTTTGTTTGTTACGCTTTCACGCCAAAACTATTCAACCGATATCATGAAACTTTCTACACATTAGAAATTACATAGAATACGTTATTTAAAAAAAAATCTTTATCTTAGTTCGTTTGTGCACTATCTAAGCGTACACGTAACAATTTCCTGTAGACAAACGTGGCGCACGCAAAATAGTCGGTTTTTAGGGTTCCGTAGCCAAATGTCAATTTTTTTTTATTCCAACCTATATTATGTTACTAAAACCATTTTTCGTCAATTGTTTGAAAGAAGAAGAAGAAACGTCTACGCTTTTCCAAAGTGGAAAAATGAGTGTCCCCCCCTCTAACTTTTAAAATAAGAAAGTGAGAAATCTAAAAAAATATATATGCTGTAGATCTCAATAAAAACTTTCAACGAAAATTGGTTTGCTAACTCATGTTTTGCTAATTCAATCAGTTTGCTAACTCAAGCCATATCGTTCAAATAAAAAGATACATTTTCATGGTTCAGGTTTCATGCGTTCATGTTTTTATAAAAAATAGAAATCTTATCTTTTAAGTAAAACGCCGTACCAGTTGCATACTATATAAAATATATAAACATTAGGGATTATTTGGAGATGAAAATATTTTTTCCTCAAAATGTCTTAGTTGTCTGCAAATTACCTATATTTCGTTTAATATTCGGTATGGCTGAATACTTCAGCTGTACTTGAAAGAAAATAAAAATGCAAAAGCTCCATTTTTGTTATATTGACAGCCAAATTTGTAAAATAGGATGATTTACATTTACAGCCAAATTTGTATGATAAATAGAAATAAGATAAGAATTCATCGTATCTGTGACGTTGGCACTCTATTTACGACACATCTTTTTTTTTGTCTACTTAAGGGAATACATTTACGTATGATACGTATGAGCCCGGGTAGCCCCTAGACCTATGTCGGACTCGACATGTTATAAGTGTAATACCGACTAATCCCTTGCTGCCTTCAGAGGAGAAGAGAACAGACTTCTACTTTCCCTTCATCCCTGTCCGGCATAGCCTGGGGATCACAGAGGCACGCAAGCTCCCCCACCACGACAAGGTGGCAGCATCTTCGGGAGATTTACGCTTTTACACCAAATCACTACACTACACCTCCTTAGGTTTGACTTATCTATATATTAATACGTGATGGATAAACTTCGGGTACCTTTTTACGAAAATTGCGCGGACGGAGGAGTATGAAATTTGGTACACTTATAGTTTACGTGTAAGAGATGTGCAAAATGCTAATAAATATTGTTTAATAATAAAGCTCATAAATTACTTTAATTCAATCAAAACACATTACACACACTACATTTACAGACAAAATTGGGCCTTTTATAAAAAGACGGGGAGAAAAAAAGATAAGCTTTTGCTGACGAGACAGAGGGTGAGGATGGGAACCGTAGCCCCGTATTGTTCCGAAGTTCGTGGGGTTGTTCTGTGGTCCGGGAGAATGCCTCTCTGAGAGGTGGCGAGGGATCAGCTTGAGGGATTGTCTAGCTATCTGCCGGCACGACCAGCGAGGTGCCCTCACACGATGCTCGCGTAAACTGGCACCTGTTCTGTCGTGTATCGTGTGGTGTGCGAGTTTACGGCTTCCCAGGGAGGGTGAAGAAAGAAGGACGCCAAGACAGCGGTAGTCATCGAACTGCTCCGTCTTGCTCGTTTATTCCCCAATATTTATATAAAAAAACAAATGCGCAGCGATTTCATTCACATTTGGCAGGTGACGCTCATATTCGAGACTAGCTAAGGGAAACGTTAACATGGAATTCTACACAACTCCTGAATAAAACTGTACGAAAATATCTTCAAGAAAACTTACCAAGCTTTGCTAAATATCTTGACTTCAAACTAAAGAATATTAAAATTATCATTATTCTAACTGTCCTCATATTATACATTGCAATTCAATGCTAATTCGTTAGTTGTATATGGTGTTCGAATGGCTAATACAATACAATTTGGAAACAATTTTTGTTTGTGGAATTTTGAACAATCAGTTAAGATTAAATTGTTTTCTTACGTGAGCTGCCATAATTGTGTAACATTAGATTCGGAGAACGTAAATGAAAGTCTTGCGACCTAAGCAAAATTTTTCAATGCAAAAATAGGTAGTTAAAAAAAATATGAAATTCTTGTGAATTATTTTCTTAACACTTATTCGATTATATATTATTACTAATTTGAAAAATAAACGGACGCCTTAGCAAATAATCAGTTTTATTGTTAATATTATCTGCAAATGTGATTTGAGGTAGTTATTATCTTTAATTAAATTTTAATTAAAATCTAAGGAACTGTTATCCTTTTAATATTATAAATGCGAAAGTTTGTATGTCTGTTTGTTTATTTGTTTAATTGTTTGTTACTTCTTCATGCAAAAACTGCTAAACCGACTTTCATGAAATTTGGCACACACATAGAGAGTTACCACCCGCCAGTGGTGGAAGGGGGGTCCGGGCCCCCCAGTCAAGATAGCTCACAGAGCTCCTCAAGCTCATGACCCGTGTCGGCCACTTTTTAGCTGCCGCGCGCGAGCTGCTCCCCTCCGTTAAAGGTGGGGAGTTGAGGACACCCGTTGTCCTCGGCCAGATAATAATAGTACAACCTATTAATCGCAATAAGTCCGGTTTGCCTTCTCCCATTAGTCTGGGAAAGAAGGGGGGGGGGTCTGTCCCCCTATCGACCACAAGTACAGAGGTTCGACGCTCCAGGTGAGTTCACCTCTCATATCGATGAAGCTGCACTGACCTTCAGTCCTTAGCGTAATTTCTATCTAAAAAAAAAAAAAAAAAAAAACATAGAGAGAGAGACTTGGATTAACACATAGGATAGTTTTTATTCCGAAAAAATATTCCTATGGGATGCCATGAGATGATTTTCTATTCCCATGGGATCTAAATTTACGCGGGTGAAACCGCGAGGCCCCGCTAGTCGTAATATATGATGCTATGACTGAGATAATAAAAAAAAAGGTTTAAGTGCTACCATAGTAAAATAAGAATAGTAAGCTATTTAGCTCAATCGGCGACAAATACCTACTCTTGCCTTGACGCCTAGAGTTGATATTTTCTTTTTTTGTGTGGTTTTGATAAGGCTTTTGTTTTTTTCTTTCTTTTTCTAATATTATGTAGTGTAAGGCTGAACTTCTCGCTCACACGAAACCGTCGTAATGTGGCAACAGGGCTGTCGCGTATCGGGCGGTATGTAAGTACCCTGTGGCCCATTGAGAGAGGAGGTGGGAGGAGAAAGGAGAGCAGGGCAAATACTGATGTGTTGTGCTGATGTCTATGGGCGTCAGTACTAATGAAATTGACACCGACTGCTCGTTTGCCCTCTTATACTAGGTATACAAAAATTGCAATGTAATGGTAACTTTAAATAAAGTAAGTAAATTTACTAAATTACTCTTGTATTGTTTTTGTGTGGATGTCTATGGGTGTCAATAGTAATGTAATTATCACCGACTGCTCGTTTGCCCTCTTACACTATACAAAAAAAAATATAATGGTAACTTTAAATAAAGTAAGTAAATTTACGAAATTACTCTTGGATAGTCTTTGTGCGGATGTCTATGGGCATCAGTAGTAATGAAATTGGCACCGACTGCTCGATTGCCCTCGAACTAAACTATAAAAACCGGCCAAGTGCGAGTCCGACTCGCACACCGAGGGTTCCGTATGAATGGGAAGAACATTCCAAACGTAATGCATGATTTTCAAGACCCTTTTCTCTAAAACGCGTGAAAGGATTAAGCTGAAATTTTTGTCAAATACGAAGGTCAGTTACGTCTTGATGCCTTGAAAAAATCACACTTCTAAGTTAACGAAATAAAAAGTTATAGCCAATTATGCACAAATTTTGTATGAAAACGTACTTTGTCGAAAAGCTAAAATTTACGGGTACTTCCCGTTGACCTGGAGTTGTAATATTTGGCAAGAAGTAAGAACTTATAGCACATAATATATAGGAATAAATCTGAAAACTAGTAAATTATATGTAGATCATTGGAAAAATCATTATCAACTTATAACTAATTCGCCGAATTTGCACGGATTTTTCCAATGATCTACATATAATTTACTAGTTTTCAGATTTATTCCTATATATGTGCTATGAGTTCTTACTTCTTGCCAAATTTTACAACTCCAGGTCAACGGGAAGTACCCGTAAATTTTAGCTTTTCGACAAAGTACGTTTTCATACAAAATTTGTGCATAATTGGCTATAACTTTTTATTTCGTTAACTTAGAAGTGTGATTTTTTCAAGGCATCAAGACGTAACTGACCTTCGTATTTGACAAAAATTTCAGCTTAATCCTTTCACGCGTTTTAGAGAAAAAGGTCTTGACAGACGTACAGACAGACGGACAACAAAGCGATCCTATAAGGGTTCCGTTTTTTCTCTTTGAGATACGGAACCCTAAAAATAACAATGCAGTGGTAACTTTTAATAAAATAAGTAAATTTACTAAATTTATATTGTATAGCGTCTGTGCGGATGTCTATGGGTGTGTTACATACACATGCCAAGTGGAAGTAGAACAAGTCTGACAGATCAGGGTTGACAGCTGATGCCTAACTTGTGCATCTTTACTGGTAATCCGCAACTCTCTACCTACATACTCTACATACATGCATGTAGCTGTCACTAAGTCATGGTAGTAATGTCGGACATCCCTCTCTCTCTTGTCATCTGTACGTAACCATAGACATCATCTATGTTATGAATATTCAGTGTACGGTCTATGACTAAACATAGACAACCAATATACTAAACAGGGTGTTAATAGTCTTGAAAATGGCTCCAAGTTCTCGTTTGCCCCCATATACGATTTGAAAAATGTGTGTGTAAGCCCATTGAGGGAGGAGGGCAATGCATCCGCAGATATGCAGATGTCTATGGGCGTCGGAAATCATGAATAGAATGGTGAATTAGCTCCGACTGCTCGTTTGCTCTCTTATTCTATAATAAAAAAATCGTTAAAGGCACTTGAAATGACATGCATTTTTTTGACGTCATAATATTTATTATATATCAACTGCGCTAAATAAATAAACGGATGGGCAGCGAAATAAACGAATGCATGCGAACTAACTATACGCCAATCCGAGGTGACGCGAGAGCGGCCGGCAGCCCGGTTAATTGTATAACATTAGAGTTTATTAGGATTATGTCTATGTGTGCTGTGGACACAGGGCGGCGGCCGGTGTTCACGCACACATTGAAAATCGCTCATTTGTATGAAGATATACTCTATATTGTACTCTGGTAGTAGTAAGAATGTAGTATATTCTTACCACTACAGTGCAAGGCCGTTTATTAACTCTAATGCATTTTAGCAAAAAGATGCAATTTTAAAACACGAACAAAATATTCGAATTCTAAATATCCATCTTAAAGGGCGCGTCCACACAGAGCGAACAGCCTCGGGAGGCAATAACTGCGCGAAACAGCTCGCTTTTGTGAACGTGCCTCGGCCGAGGCACAGGTTTTGACGCAAAATTCTGATTGCATTTTAATCGACTTTCATAAAATATTCCGATATCCAAGTCGTTTCAAAGCATACATATAGAAAAGCAATGACAATAACATATTTTAATAATTAAGTAGCTGTTCCCGGCTTCTTTTTTTTTTTTTTACGGTTTTTACGGTTCAATAACCTTTGGGTTAATAAGATTTTTATGTTATTCCAGACTATAATCTATACCTGTATTAAATTTCACCTAAATCCGTTGAGTGGTTTTAGCTTGCGAGAATAGGTCATTTAAAAGTTTTTATATTCATCGCCATTATCGGTACCGGAAAGTGTTCTGTAAGCGTGTTCTTAGTTATATTTTATTTGCCTCGGTCGTTTACTGCTTGCATACGGACGCTTACGCATCTTGTGTTTTTATTTTTTGATATATCTATACATGATGTCATGTCTTATTCTCAACTGAAAGAACAAATAAAATGGCTTGGGTTTGCAGTGCTGGAACGGTTTCGCGGCGAGCAGCCTACCGCAGCAAATGCTGCGAGAGGCTGCTCGCTCTGTGTGGACGCGCCTAATGAAACATTATCTTGAATGAATAAAAAATGAAAGGCAACACAATCACATTCATCACCGCAAGAATGGAAAAAAGTTATGCCATTGTTACAATTGCAATTGTATTAATCCTCTAAAATCACAGTATGCTCGAAATCAAATTTACAAACAACTTTCAAGCAATTAAGGCTTTCAATTTTGAGTAAATTTTCAGATTTAAAATGAGTAAAATTATTTTTTGTAATGTAATTATTTTACTCTGTGCAACAGTGATTATTTCGGAAGATGACGATAGTGACGATAATAGTATGAGTTCTTCTTCTATAAGTTCTTCTCTTGAGTCTGCGAGTTATGAAGAATATAGTACAAGTTCAAAAGAGAAACCAACTAAAAGGGTGTTTCAAAATATTGCAGGTTTGATAAAACACAAATAAAAACACATACCAAAATTATTATTATTATTTTTTATTTTATTATATTTACCAAATTTACAAAAATAAATTATCGTATAATTGGAGGGATCGGATCTGCAAGCAACAGGATCCCTCCAGCTATAGGCTAGCATCGACGAGGCCAGGCTTCTCCACCGTGGGGACTGTCGGGCTGCCTCTGAACAGTCCCTGCTACGACTTGGAACCATGCAATGCCACAGTACTCCAAAGGAACACGTCACCAATGTCCAAATCCGAACCGCCACTCGTTCCAATCCACACCGCTCTTTGCAGATTCAGAGGGGTGGGTGGAGGATCCCGAGTCGAGCTGCTCTTAGTCAGCCCTGCATAGCCTTGAGGATCACAGAGGCACGCAAGCCCCATACGTCAAGGTGGCAAATTAGGGGGGTGGAGGGGTATATTGGGTGATCCTAACTGTGAACTAACCCAATCAATAAATTGATGGTAGTAAATATAAGTAATGTTGTGACTGAACGCTGTATAAATATTTTTTACAACCGACTGCTACTCATAATAGTAGTTGATAAATTACTTAAAAGTTAAAACTATCAAGTAACAGAAGAACTTTTTCATCTTAGCCTTTATCCCATTTACTTGGGGTACATTACTTCCTAGAACATAGAGTTTATAATTGCAGACTTTTGGATTTTGTAATACTTATTTTCATACTCATTGTTGGAATGCAAATGGAGTAGTTTGAGCCAGTCATTTGTTATAATACTTAGCTATTGACAATATAGCAAACATTAAATAAATAAAAAAGCTTATTCATTATTTTAAAGGTCGGCAACATATCAGCTAGACCTCTGGTGTTGCGATTATATAGGCTTTGATAATCACTTAACATCATGTGGCTGAACTGCTCGTTTGCCTCCTATGCTCTAAAAAACATGAGTTATAAAAATAAATATTATTATAATTCAACAGACTCATCAGATAGTTCTAACAATGACAAACTTTTAGTCGAAAATCATTTAACCGGCGAAGAATTTCCGGAAGAAGATATGCAAAGAAAATTAGCGTTTATTGCCAGCTCATACTCCAACTTTTCTTTTACCGCCTTGATTCAGAAGCGAGGCAACAATTATGCTTCAGGTGCATTACTTCATAAGATGTGGGTACTCACCGTTGCAGAACCGTTCTATAAGTGAGTAAACTTACAATTTATTATGTGTAAGTAGCCCATAGCCTATGGAGGGCAACGCATCTGTATAACCTCTATGCAGATGTCTATGTAGGGGTGTCCACTATGAAAAAACATCGATGTTTTTTTTGATTCGATAAATCAGTACTGTATTTCGATGCCTTGCGATGTATCAATCGAAAACAGCGATATTTTGTACGCAACGAGAACTTTTTAGATTTTTTTGAGTGATATTGAGACAGTGCATTTACTTCTGGTGTCGCCATAACCACAAATACCAAGCAATATAATTCACAAGACTCCGACAAAATATATTCTGATAAAATACGTTTGCATTTTAACCTATTGCGTTTTTGATTGACGATTTATGCCGCTTCAGAAAACAAATGTTCAGATGGGAGTGAAGTTCCTCAAATGGTTATGAAATTGTATGCAATTCTGTGAAGTTTAGATGGTTCCATTTTGAGATCAATCCAAATTTTTAAAGTGTTTTCGTTTAATCTACATACTGAGCTGTGCATGTATGTGATAGTTCATCTGAGATAGAATCATCAGATTTCACCGTTTTACAGCTCTTGTAAACTAATTTGCAGTGCTCTTCTCACTGGGATTTATTTTTCTGTTTTGCCAGACTGATCAGACGAATCAAATTCCACGGACTCATTTTGTAGTATACTTTTCAGAACTTCCTTGCTTCTATACGTTAACCGCAACGGCATTATATCTACTAATAATAAACTTTTCACTTTAAATAAACAAATTAAAAAGATGACCTGTAATCAAACCTGAGTTTTATGAAATTAACTAGCTTCCGTCCGCGACTCCGTCCGCGCGGATGTCGGTCTTCGCGTGGATGGATTTATTTTTTTTCTACACATTTTTCCAGGATAAAAAGTATCCCATTTTATGCCCAGGATAATAAGGTATAATTATACCAAGTTTCATCGAAATC
>LUGF01053293.1:86369-97528 GCA_001625245.1 Calycopis cecrops
GCCGCTGGCAACATCGTAAAAATTAGGCGGCCAGCCTTGCCCGCCGGGTTTGTGCCGGTGGGCCGGCGGCTTCGGCGTGTAGACAGCATTACAGTTTTCTTATATGTATAGATATAATTAATTGTTGCTATATAACTATAACGTCAACATTGTCGTATTATCTACGTCACGATGCTACTATCAGTTCTCTTGACCCTAAAAGAACTCGAAACACGTCGACAGCAGTCCTTCGAAATTTAATCTATTATGATAACTTGCAGTCGCCACAAGCACGCATGGGGCATGAATATCTGACTACTTCGACGTGATTTATTCACGTCACAGTCGTCGTTTTTTAACAATTAGTATTTATATAATATTAATACGTGAAGCAAAAACTCGGGTACATTTTTACGAAAATTGTGCTGAAGGTATGAAACATGGCGCACTTAAATTTAGTTTACGTGTAAGAGAAGTGCAGAACGCTAATATTTTTCAAGAATAATGTTTTTAGATTTTAATAGATCAAACTTTACAAACAATACAATGCATTTGACACATTGTTATTTAAGACACACGTAATTATTGTCGAAGTTTTTATGTGTCTTTTGCAAGTATTGAAAATTCTTCATAAATTGTTAATAATAACTTAGTTGCAATCAAAGATTTAGAATGCACGTAGTGAGAACAATTCTGAATCTATGGTTGCAATGACATAACATTTCATATTATGATATTTAGTTTTTAATTATAAAAAAGTTTCACTTAGATCGAATTCCGATCTTCGTGGGATCACCAGTAAGTATAGATACATAGATTTTATTTTATAGCAGCCGATCCGAGATGGAATATGGATGCGAGTGGCTGAGGCCCGCCGTTTCAGCTTACATCGTAAGTATCGTAAGTAAACCAATTTAAAAAAGGAATGAAAGTACAGGTATGTAAGTAGTTGTTCATTACAGTTACAATTAAATTAAAATTTAAACAAACACATAAGAAAGAGAAACAAAGAGAGAAGTAATCTTAGTTTCGTTGTAGTAGTGTACCTACCTAATTTTTAATGACTTTACTTTTAATAACAAATTAGTACAGATAGATTAATTAAGCATTTCGGTAATGCATTAAGTAAGGGTCTGTTGTCGCGTTTCGTGCGATGTATAAGTAGCCGGTGGCCTATGGAGGTGGGAGGAGAAAGAAGGGCAGCGCATCTGTGTAGTTTCTATACGGATGTCTATGGGCGTCGGTAGTCATAAAAATGGCTCCGACAGCTCGTTTGCCCCCTATACCATAAAAAAAATATTAATTAACATTAGACCAAGTTCATTATTATAGGTTGCATAAAATTGTGTAATTATTATGTATATAGTCACGCGGCCCTAAAAATATAATAGCTTAGTGTGCCCCCAACCTTTAAACATAAACATATTATGCAGTCCTAATATGTATTAGGTATAATAACCCAACGTGTCCCCAGTCCCCACCCTTATAACATAGAAACTGTATGTATAAATGCAACAGCGGCACAACGTTCATCGGCCACGCTCACGAGGAGCACCGACAGCATTTTATACCATCGTGTCCCCTTTGCCTGAACGCGTTCCCACACATTCTATTCCCACATCGATTAGGATAGTCACATTTAGAATTAGTTTAAATCATAAGTTTGTAATGTGTTTTAATAAATTTTTTATTTCCAAAAATCGTTTTTTTGGCTCTCCTGGCTGCAACTAACGCTTCTATATTAATTAAGAGGGGATATTATTAGCAATCACAATAATATTATAGACGAATCTCACCAGTTTGGTCAGCAGGCCTGCTAGACGTCATCGGGATAATCCGGTACTGAGAACTTTTAGTTTAATTGTAGGAATAAAGGTTGTGTAGGAATGGGATATGGGATATCTATGAGCAAACCTCGACCTGAGCGTTTTATGATGTGTTGGCTGCGCCCTATGGATTCTCTTGGGTGGGTTTACAATTTCTATCCACTTGAAATGTCGGAGTGGAAGGTTGCAATATGCTTTACATTCTGTTCTCTGAACTGCCAAAGGCTTTCGCTATATCAAAAGTACCTCAACTTTACTGTTAGTAAATTGATGAACAATATTATTTACGCGACGCGGACTATACCCACATGTGAAGAAGTTCTTATTCCGATTATTCCGATGATCCCAAACGATATGCTAATTGAGTTTAAAATACTTACATTGTTCATTAGTCCTGCATTCGTCATTATCATAAAGCTTAATCCATCAATTCCATTTTCACATGGTTAATTAAATGAATCCTGTTCACGGATCTAAAGACAATCTGCAGTTTTTTGTTCTTGCGTCTGGTAATAAAACAACAAATATCCTTTAGGCGAACTGAAAAGTGCAACCATTGCAATACAATATAATATGAATAATAAAGACTTATTAAAATAGTTGATTTTTTTGGTCTTCTTTAGGCTTAGTACAATGCATAATCTGCTTAATTACTGCCTCTATAAGGCGGAAGAGAGTTCGCCTGGTCAGCTGGTTTATACATAATATAGGTATATAAACATTAAGGTCTAAATAATTATATAGCAACAACCATAAGCAGGAAGTACCATATGTGGCGTTGTTGACAATAAAGAAAATATCTAGTCCCATCCAGTTATATTTATCAAGATATCTATATGTATATATTTAGGGAATAAACAAAACATCATGCTATATGCATGTTCTCAAGAAAATTCCACGTAGAACTGTCATTATCAGACACGAATGTTGACAAACCGGCTTATGTCGACAGCATTAGTCGTGAAAGCTTATCAAAACTAATATCTAATATCTTTTAGGGTTATTTAAGAAAGAAATATGACGTAAAAGTAACTATCATCGTAATGCCAGCGTTACAACAATTACCGTAGTCAACGAAAAATTAGCTAAAATTACATGGAACAGTAAAAACATGGAACAGTAAAAGAGCTGAATGGGGATGGCAAGCACGCCACAAGTACGTGGAGTAGTACTTAGTTGGCGACTGCTCGACAACGCGGACGGCGCGAACTCGTGAACGATACTAAACATATGCAAGTATGTAAATACGACGCAAGTGATTGCCGCAAGCTCCCTTTGAACTGTGTCCAAAAGTGGTCACAAGTCCGGGTCGGCGACAAGCGCTTGCAACCTCACACAAGCTAAGCCAAACACCCAATTTGCACGCTTGCGTGTGTGTAAGCTGGTCGAGACTTTCCAAGCGTGTAAATGTAGCAAATTAGTTTTTAAATTAAAACTAGGTAGGTTTTAATTTAAAATCGCTGTAGTCATAAATAATATTTTAGTTCAACATACATAATACATATACAAAATATTAAATTGCCACTCATGGCGTATAATTAATATTACTTACGTAGTAGTAACAACTGACTGTAATTTTTGGTTAGGTGGCGTTATGTCTTAAAACATGGATGTGTAGAATGTTACACATAGTAATAAAACTATTTTTACCATATTTTAAACATCGTCGTGTTACAAAATCTGCCGTCTGTGAACACAATGAGGTTGGTCCATGCCATAATATAATATTTGATAAACCACACATCTTCGTTAATGAAAATCGATTCCATCCAAGGACGGTCCGTGAGGCTATTGAAATTAGAAAACATCCAAATTTCAATAGATAAGATGGCTGGGTACTTCATTCGGTTTGGGGCTCAAACAATCAAATCAAAAACCAAATTTAACGCCTCAAGGCTGTAACATACAAAAAGTATTTTTTTAAAAAGCCACCCTTAGGGATATGGTCGAACATAGGCTTAGGGGCCACCCGTGCTCCTGGGTATTGTAGTGTAGTGGAAACTCCATACTCTTAATGAGGGGAACGAATGCAGCGTTACAGTATCTATTATAGTTTGTGGTGTCTATCATACGTAAATGTATTCCCCTGCGTCTTCAAAAAAAAAAAACAGAATTGGCTAGTGGATAAAAAGCATCGTCATTCTGTTGTCAAGCTATCGAGGAAATGAAATAAAATATGTAATAATAATTAGCGTTTATTTATTTGTGAAAGACATTGAACTATATTACTATCGTAGTAGTAGCAACTCACTGGTGAAAGATGATGAAATAATAATAAAATTAAAAAAGAGTGTATTTCAATCTAGCAAACAAAACAATACAGACAATAAAGCCAAATCACAGATGTTATCTACTTATATGGAAAACTAAATACAGATAACAAAATATTAATTATACTCGTAGTAGTAGGCAAATTCAACCTTATCATTAAGTCAACTGTTATAGATCGCAATCGCAATGAATTTAGAGAGCTCGCTGAACGTTAACGGATGTTTCCCCATTCTTACAGCAGAGTACGGCGCGGGCGCTGATAAGGATACATTGCGATAAGATAAGTAACCGATCACATAGCACCTGTTCATCTACCAAAATTCCAATAAAAATCATTCAAATTCTAATCTGGAAGGAAGGAAATTAAGGAACGCTTGTGTGGTAAGGGATATTACAAAGTAATAGATTTTTTGACAGATACCACACCTTGGGAATAGTACCCTCCTCCCAGGCTACTTCTATACAAAAATAAATGTAAATTATATTTTTTAAGAATGTATAATGAAGAAATTAATGAGGCGTTTGTTTCGCTGGTTCCTCTCAGGACGGAGCTAGGGTTGAACCGGTGGTATATGAAATTTTTGACGTTCAAAAAGCAATTTATTAAATTCTATTTTGAATAAAAATATTTTGATTTGATTTTGATTTTGGTAGAGAGCTGCGGATTACCAGTAACACAACTTAGGCATCAGCTGTCACCTCTGATCTGTCTGACTTGTTCTACTTCCACTTGGCATGTGTATGTAACAGTATTGTACACAATAAAGAATATTTCATTCATTATGTGGACGGACTAACGGCGCCCTTATATACTTTCTACGGCGAACCAGGGCGCGCACCGCGGCGCACACTTAGAGAACGAATGTTTTGGATCTATTTATTTTAATGCTGCGAAAATTTCAGTATCAATGCATAAATAATACAGATACAAGATTCTTGTCAAAACTTATAAGTATATTTTTTAAATTGATTAAAATATGTCACGTTCAATATTAAGTATATAAACATAAATATTAGTGCCATTGCGACGCAATTGCGTTGCATATTTCTTCTATTGGAGAGGCGACTGGAAGAAATATTATGGAATAAGTTGTTGGTGCTATTTTTTATATTAAGTTAAGTCTACATTGAGCAATAACAGTGTACAACGTTCATTAAATAAATAAATAAATTTAGGGACATTATAATCATGAAATCAAAAATTTAATCACAAAATAAGATTTTGATAGCACAGATAAATTGTGAGCTTAAAAATATCTCCACGTCGACATCTTTTGTATTTACATGAGAGAGGTATAAATACGAAATAATGCGTATAAATTAAATAAACTTGACATGTTTTACTATTTATTTCATATGATTGTATATGTATTAGGTAGGTATATGACTACGAACTGTTGACTTTTCGTAACTTATTTTTAGTATCTTTTGATAATTAATTTAAGTCTTATGTTTATAGATGATGCTCAAGACTCTGTTCCAGATACAGATGCAGCGATCATTTATGACAGATTTGAAGCCATTTAGATTAATTAATTATAATTGCAATCTAGGGTCTTCAATTATCAATAGAACCCCAAAAGAACAACTTGCATAGAAATTTTGAATCACTTTTCGTAGGCCGAGTCTACGCAGGTCATTTGCTGATGGTTATGGTCAAGCAGACTGTTGACGTGTTATATATCTATACTCACCAATTGTGAATAATTTGAGACCTATTAGATCCATTATAACCCAACAGACAACAAGGACTGTATATGATAAGAAGTTCCATTAAATGTGCCACGATATGAAAACCTGATGCTCAATACATAAATGGAAGAAATGAAGCTTCGACGCTTGATTGTCCAAACTAGTCTGTCCTTGACTGCACACAATTTAATACAAGGCCGCAAAACATAAATTGGTTGGACTGAGCATTTATGCCAAACTGTTTTACTCGAGTTTAACAATAATATATTTTATACAAAATAGAAATGAAATGTCCAAACCAATTGGGCGCATCCGAGAGGCAAGAGCTTTGAAATTTATATATTACTAGCTCGTGCCTGCGACTTCGTTCGCGTAACGTAGTAACATTACAATCAAAGTGATTTGTTATTGTTTGCTTACAATGCAAGCAAACAATAACAAATCACTTTGATTTCCGAAATTCCGAAATCCCGTTGGAATGAGTGATTTTACCTAAGTAAAAAGTATTTTATATGTTGACCAGGGTTAGTATTTATACACCAGTCCAGTCGTCCAGTAGTTTCAGAGATTAGCACGGACAAACAGACAGATGAAAAAAATAAAACACTGAAGTGTTCTAATACTATTTTAACATTGCCCCCAAATAGTTTTTCGTAAAATATATTCAATGTACAGACACGAATTTTACTGTTTTATTATATGTATAGACATGATTATAGGTAATATTATGTATTACACATATATAATATTACCTGTAGGTACTATATATGTGTACCTACTGTATATAATACTTCATGTACATGTCTGTCTCTTGCTTGTGATTAAATAAATGTATTTTCTTTCTTCTTTTTTCTTTCAAACGCTACAATAACAAATATATTAAATTAATAACAAACTTTTATTTTTCATTAAAAAAAAATATTCTGCGGATTGAGTGATCTTGATTGAAGCAAAGACTCTCTAATTTGTACATTTTTACAAAAAACCAAATTATATTTACACGGATTGTCTACTTATATACAAGGTTGATAAGTTTACAGTAACCCATAAAACCTCTAAAGGCTACAACATAATTTTCAACTAGTTATTCAGTGGCGTAACTATACCGTCTGAGTACTGTGACAAAAAGTCATCGCAAGGAACCCTCTCTCTCTCCTTATATGAAGAAGTTAAAGCAATTAATGTTAGGATACTCCAGCGATCGAGGGCTCAATCACTGTGACAATTATACCGAATTGTTATTTATATGCAGCTCATATTTTTTTTCCGAGCAAAGCAGAGGCCAATCGCGCAGTCCTAATGAGATCATTATATAAACGTAATATTAACTCTTTATTTTCCGTACCTAGTTTATTTAAAAAATATATATTATAGTTTTTAATATTTAAAAACTACAATTCATATTTCTTTAATACATTTTTACACATTTTAGAGATATTTTTATTCCCAAATTATCTACAAAATAAAAAAAATCCCTATTGTTGTCATTATTATTAGCTTAGGCACTTTTTATTTGCACCACCTAACAGTTCTCGTATTTGTTCGTCGGTCTTCCCTTTTGTTTCCGTTACATATACGCCGGCAAATGTAGCACCTACTAGATTCACAACGCCGTATATGAAAAATGGCAGATAATTATTGATATATGTAGTTAGAAGTGGATATGCAAATATTGTTACGGCAGAGACAAGCCATGCATATGAGACTATTCCTCCCATCACCTTGGCACGAATCTGAAATAAGTAATTCACAATTTCATAAAATAATATACAACATCACGTAAAAGGACAGGAGTGAATACTTCTACTAAAATAAAAAATATTATCTTCGGTCTAAATACAATTCTTTTTCCAAATGGTTTTTTTTTATTGTGAGCGGCATCTTATCATCGGCCTAAATATATATACGAACGGATTTATTTATTTATTGTGTGCGTATAAGATATGTGGATATATTCTTATTTGTTTAATTTTATATTTCTTGGAACTTTGAAGTTACTCTGATCAAGTTCTATATTAAGTACCTAATTTATTAATTAATGTATTAAGTTCAATTACTAAAATGAAATGAAAACAGAACAACATTTTTATCAGAAACATTTTTTTTCTTGGGTATATATAATGTACTGCAATTTCGACTTTTACAGTAGGCAGAAACGCCTGAGTTCTAGAGGAAAAATAGTTTTAGATCTCGATGAGCTTATTCGGGTGATATTTAGTAATAATTCTAAGGTTCGTCTCTAACTCACCTGAAAGCTGAACATTTCACTTAATATAATATACGGTATCGGAGAAATTCCACCTCCGTAAACCGCTACAGTGAGAAGCATCACAAATACCGGTAGCCAATTCGGAACATTGCCGCCATTTTGTTGCAACAGTATAGCAGCACCCAAAGTGAACATGGTAAACGTTGATATTACGAACGCTCCTGTTAATAACCACTGAAACGATTGAATTATGTTATGTATTCATTACATTTATTTTCTCAATATTTACTAGTTTATTTTTTGTCTACTTTGGTAGGTAATAAGAGAAAACGAAATACGCGAAAAAAAGCTTTATAATTTAAAATTACCCATGTTTACTATATTATCAGAATAAGAGTATGTGTACCTACCTATATAAAAATTGAAAAAAAAATAATAAAATAGAACTTTAAATAATCTGTGGTAACAACATTTAGTAATGTTGTTACCTCAGATTATTATATTTAGTAGTTACAGTACCTCAGATTATTTTTCATTATATCCCCGTTTTGTAATCTCATCATTTTTATTTTATAATATGTAAATAAACTTTAAATACCTTTCTTCCGCATCTATCTACTAGCATTGACAAACATAAAGCTGATATCATCATAATGCAAGGTAAGCTCAGAGTTTGTAATTTGGGACTGATATCAAACTCTACACCAGTAGATAGCAAGATTGGGAGAGCATATGACACTATTGCTATTGTTCCATTCAAAGGTTGACACGTAAAAGCGAGGCCAATCATTATAATTCCTTTCCGCCAAGGTTTGTCTTTCACTGGAAGGGAAAAAAAAAGTTATTTGTTGTTAAATCCACCTTTAGTCATAAGGTTATAAAAGTGCACATGTGTGTGCAGATTTTGAATAAAACATTTATATTTCATGTACATTTGTAACTTAAAATGTGCATTGCAAAGCTCTTTTCTTTTTAGGTATACTTTTAAAGGTACTAAAATTACTTATAATATTGATCGTTTATTTTATAGTTTCATGCTAAGAAATAATCAATACCTTTGTGTATTTCTAATCAGACTTTGTTATTCTACATTGAGTACTTACGAATTGTTATAACCGAAATCGGTGGTATTGATTTATAGTATTCGTCTGTTTTTTTCATGTGTTCCACTTCGCTCTGCACTCTGCTGTCATCTTTATCTAAGCCCCTCAGAAGTGCGACAGTTTCTAATGCTTGCTGAAAAAATATGCACCTACGTAACTTATTAGTGAATTTTTTTATAGGGGCGCAAACAAGCGGTTGGGGACATTTTCAAGACTACCCACGCCCATTGAAATCCGCATAGAGGATATATATATGCGCTGCCCTCCTTTCTCCTTCCACCTCTATGGGCCACGTATTCTAAATGTGGGTTTAGCCAAATACGTTACCGTAGCTCAACTTGTACTGGTGAGTGTTATGCTGGATGTACATGATGGTGATATGTCGCCACTTAGTCATGCATCAGAAAACCTAAGTAATCGATATATCGCTAAGATACATAGTTGAAGTACCTACTATAGGTTAACCACATCCTCAAAAGAACAGGCGGTCGATAAGCTAATAATATTTTAAAGTGAAAGCCCTAGATTCAATAGATGACTCTAATAAGATTAAATTTTGTGCATACAAAAGTATTTATAAGAAATAATTAAAAAAAAAAGAAAAATGGACAAATTAGAAATCTGCCAACTATTTGACATATTGCATTAGCTAATTAGCTGATAGTGTAGTATAACTACAGGGTGTCCAAGAAAAAGGGACACCTGTTTTAATGAAGGATAGGGTACAGTAAAGTAAAAAGTAGTATTCAAATGCAAAAAGAATTTTTGAAAAAATCATAAGCGTTGCGGAGATATGCGGGTCCAAAATTTTAAAATTATTTAAAAAATTTTTTCATAAAAAAACACATAAAACGTGTAAAGTAAATGATTTTAAACTAGACGTGTTTGTAAATTTTTTGTTATATGCATGAAATATTTAAATAAAGAACATTTAAAGCATCGCAACAGAACCTACTGCAACGTTGATCCACTTTGCCTTAAAACGCGTAGAGATCAAGTCGGTTTACTAGACTCGTAAGGGTCAATTCACACCGAGACGCGACGCGACGTGACGCGGCTTTGATGTCGCGCTGCGCAGCGCGGCGCCGCGATTTGCCTCGCGGCGCCGCGAGACGCATCTTTAAATCGTATCATCAACGACGCCGCGCGGTGCAGCGAGACGCCGCGCGGCGCAGCGGAACGTGACTACTCGCCGCGGCTGTGCCGCGGGCGACCGCTCCTCCCGCGCCCACCCGACACCCGTAGTTAGGGATGATCGATGTTAGAAAAACATCAATGTTGACATCGATATTAACATCGACCCTTAAACATCGATGCTCGATAAACATCGAAAGGAAAACATCGATGTTCGGAAACATCGATGTTTTTGGTAGGTTATAAAAAATAATAATATACATATAATGTAAAATAATAATATATATTTTTGTAAAGTTTAAATGTATCATTATAATCGTTAAAAAAATATGTTTTCGTAGTGACAAGTATCATCGAATAATATTTTTGAGAAATAACGTAGTATTTTTCGTTTTCTATTCTATTAAACATCTACTACAAATCTCTTATAATGCAAGCAGGAAATAAATTATAACATAATAATAAAACGAAGTCGGGACGGAAATAGTAGACAAGTCGCCACAGCGGCCTCAGGCTGCGCCTCGCGGCGCCGCGCTGCTTCGCGCGGCAACGCGAGACGCAGCACCGCTCTTGCACGCCGCTCGTCACCGCCGCGTCGCGATACGTCGCGCTGCACCGCGAGACGTCTCGAGGTGCAGCGCAGCGCCGCGCAACGTATCTGAATTCTCACAATGAAATGTGTATCTTTTCGTGTAGTAAATAAAGTATATTTTGAGTTGCTCTAAGTATGTAAAATCTACATCTGTCAATCTGTCGCGTCTCGGTGTGAGCTGACCCTTAGGCTCGACGCGCGCTCGTTTAAGATTAGCCGCCGCGTTAAGGGCAAGCGCTGTTATAGTAAATTTTATTGTTTTGATATATCTTTCTCATTATTAGATATAATATGTTATTTCTCTTTGTATTTGAATGCTACTAATGCAGGGTGCATTAGTACATTAAAACAGG
>LUGF01053303.1:0-34884 GCA_001625245.1 Calycopis cecrops
TGCCAGGTGTGACGGTTGCTAGCGTTGTTCCCATGCAGCCAGACCCCCCCACACCCCCTACTACCCTTTTGATCGATTAGAGTAAAATTTGGCATCAAACTGCAAACAATTAGAGCATGCGTTATTTGCTAAACAGACTTAATGTTAAAGTAGCATGAACGAAGTACCTAATAGGTAATTAATATTAAGTTTAAAAACACACGACATCTCATGCGTTTAAATTTACACACATACACTCAAAACAGTGCTCTCTTTCTGACGCAATCGGGTAAAAATTAATAGCCTCGTGGGATTTTTTTGAAGTTTGCCTTATTAGGTGTACATTCTGTTAGTACGTACCCCAATCTTAGTTTTTCCACAATAAAAAGAATACAAATAAAAACAAATTGCCCTAAACTGTCCTAATTCGTTATTACTACACTATTTACAGTAACAGTAACAGTTACAGTAATACGACTCGGATATAATTTTTTTGCGAAATAACGACTCAAACACAAACATGAGGGACAAAAGTCACTATTTGAAAAAACTTGTCGAAAACAATGCAGTGACTAATTTTCATTTCTGAAAAACTATCCACGTAGATTTTGTTTTTCGCTCACGCTGAACTGTACACGACAATCATAATTTCCCTTAAAGCGACACAAAGAAAATTTTGCAAGCCAAATATCCCGTCAATATTTTCACGAACATATTTTCCCCAACTTTGCCGATACATAAAATCCAAATAAAAGAAAACTGACCCCCAAAAATGTGAGTTCACATTCCCTTTGTCTATCCCTATCCGAGCGGCCAATTTCCAAACTGTTATTTTATTCAAATTCCTCTCATTGTAGTTGAAGCCGAGAGGGACAGCTGTCGGCCGCCTCGCTCCCACGTTGTCTATGCGAGATATAGCCGAAGTCCGCTGTTTTGCATGAGAATATCAAAGATAAGCCCATCCCCGTTTTTAGCGGGATTGTTTAATAAGAAAAATAGAAAGGCATTTTCTTATCGATTCGCAAGATTTATTCCCCTTTTATTTTGCTAATGCAAGGTTCCTGTGTTTTACCATAAATAATGGAAGGAATTATTAAAAATATGTCACTTCATGGGCATAGATAAGAGCTGTTCTGACAAAGATACTTGGCCTTGCCTTGGACTTGATTTGCGCGGGTTGTACGTTATCTGTGATCCTATTGATGGTAGAAAGAAAGGATGGTAACATTTGTGCGAACGTCTATGGGCGTGGGTAGTCGTCAAAAGACACCTACTTCGTTAAACCCTACTAAAGAAAATGCAAAAGAAATTCCTCCCGTTAACAAATTGCCAGAGAATTCGACATAATTCCCCCTCAAACATCAAACAATATTTCATTTTGTGGCAACCCAAAACACGGCATTAAAATAATGGCAATCCTAACAATTCTCGATAACATCACGCTCTTAACATAACTCACGTTAAACGCGGTTTGTTAAAATTTGCGCCGATAAATCAGCGGGGCTTAACAGTAATGACAGTTTATTCCATTAATACGGTCATTTGGGCCCCCCTTATCGCGGCCCACAGGGGCCCCAATTTACGCGCTAGGCCCCAGATTATATCTGACTAAGAAAACCTCCGGAGCGTAAAATTGCGCCATGTTTCTATTACTAGTACGGCGCCGTTACGTTTTATTTACGTAAGAAAAAAAGGAGATTTTCTTTTCCCTCGTGTACGCTGTGTAACTTCTCAACAGATATATCGTGCTTAAGTGGTATTAAACATAATGCTTCGGGACCGATATCAAAGAGGGTAATCGATTAAGGCTTTTTTCTGTTAATTGTTTCTTCTATACGTATTTGGATAGATAAGATAGATTAAACAATGTAACCTCAAGGGTTTTGAGAATATTTACTTTAACTCGATGTTAAAATCATTCTTAGGATTACATACTAAAGAAGAAAAAATGGATCATATACTCATCGCCTATCAGGAAAATCTATAGGTAGAATGATGAAGTCAAACAAGAAGTAGATACGTAGATAATGAACCATTTCTTAGATTTCCAGATGTCAAAGAGAAAATACGAAACCAGAATAGGATCACTTATTGCATCATAAAAGAATCTAGCTATTTCATATCAATTATTCGTGATGCCTTGAAAATACCACACTTCTAGGCAACACAAAAGTTACAGCCATTATGCATTGTCTTTCTCTACTACCTCATATTCATAAACATGAAACATTTACACTTGTTCTAGTCGTTTCATTTGGAAACCAAAACAATCCACAAGTGACAACAAAATCGAACAAACGCAAATTGGATTGCACGAAAAATCTGAATACGCCACAAAGCGGGGATTACGCGAATTTCCCAAGTGGTGGTTAAAAAGTTGTATAATGAGGATTAGCGCGGAAGCCCGTCTTTGTTGATAGATGACGGTGTTTCTCCCTTTAATGGACCATTTAGCTCAGCCGGTGACAAATGCTTTCTAAATATTTGCCGTTAAAATTCTGCCGGTCATCTTTCATTTTCGGCAATGAATAACAAGAAGGGTAATTAAATTTATACACAATGCTCCTAGGAATAACGTAAGCTTATGTTTGTATGTGATTCCGAAAAGAAGTTATTTATTAACCCTATGCACTCTTGGTCACTTACATTATGAAGGCTGTACGTTAATATATAAGCCAGTCAGATTTACCTTAAAATTAAAATACATCCCAAACCTCAATGTACCCAGTGTCACTCGCTCACTCACGTTATCAAGACGAATCTTCCGGTAGCTCCACCTTGTTACATCAAACCGCTCAAAACTATAGCATACATTGAAAGCTACATCCATACGCTCCAAAAACCCTTCCAATGACCCTCCTGTAATGCAGTCCGGTAACAAGGATGTTTATGTGTCGATAGTATCCGACTGCTCGTTTGCCTGCTTATGCTATAAAAAAACACAAAATACCATTCCATTTTATTTACCGCCAGATGGCAACAGAGTCCAACTGTGTTGTGTGAAATGCAAATGGAGCCCCAGAGCATTAAATGCCCTCGCAAGCACTGAATATACTGTGATACCCTAGACCAACACAGCCGACCTGCAGACCGACGTATAGTAACTTACTTAAGCGATTACGGGCCTCTACACAAGCGACGCTACAAGCAAGTAATCCATACATATAATAAAAAAGTAAAATCCGTGTATCTGTACATTGCATATAATACGAAAAACTAATCTGGGGCGATGTTAAAATAGTATTGGAACACCTTTCAGTGTTTTTTAAATTTTTTGTTTGTCAGTTTGTCCGTTAGTCTGTTTGTCCAGTCTAATCTCTGAAACCACTGGACTGATTCGAATAAAACTTTTTGTAGTGTATAGATACTAAGCCTGGTCAACATCTAGAATACTTTTTACTGCTGGATGATCGCCCCTTCCTACGGGAAATTCAGTAATTATATTTTACAGGACGGAATTAAAAATTCCGAATTAAAAATACTGAATTTAAACAAAGTTGCGGGCACAAGCTACTTTGATATAAAATTATCAAATGTTGATAAGTGTGATAAAGATATTAGTACATGATCAATTATATTAATTAGTATATTTATCACGTATATCATACAACTAACATCATCGTTGTACTAATAAGGTACCTAAGGTTTATCAATCACTTATATCCAGCTTCCATCCAGCTTTAAGCGCAAATTATATACACATACCGTGCACCAGTTTGATTTGGAATAAGCTGCCTCTTTCGGTATTTCCGGACCGATACGACCTACGGGTATTCAATAAAAAAGATTATTTTTCTCTCAAAGGCCAGCAACGCATCTGTTAAAACTCTGACGCTGCGGATGTCTGTGGACGTTGGTGGAGTTGCCTCTCCTTCTCTGATTATGTCGCAAAGTGACAAATATGATGTTCAGTTTCGTTCCATTCGTAGGTTTGAGATAATTAATTAATTTTCATCTTACGTCGCGGCGTTTTCATCTTAAGGCTCAGAACGCTTTATTGCCCCGTTATATCATAAAAAAGTAAAGTCAGTATGGTAAAAAGAGCGCGGAGCGACCTAGCGATGAACCCTTAACACAGTAAGGTCTAGAGTTTCTGATGAGAATTATTTTTTATGTGTATCTATATATCTATATACAAGGTTGATAAAAGCGAGAAGCGTTAAATTAAACCACATATGTACAGAGAGTACACACAGAGATATGTACACAGAGCCTACAGTTAATCCGAAACTATTAAAAAAAGTTTACGACAAGTATACGAAAATACTTTTTAAAACAAGTTAAATAGCAATAAAATGTAATCATGTTTGTTCCGGGCGGCTATGCCTCGCACGGGGTGAAAGACCCCAGCGGACTACGGGCGGAAGGGCGCTCGGCCGAATACAACGTGTACGAAGTGAAACTTTAAAAAATTTCTGTGGCTAAACTATTGCTCCGATTGATCTGATTTTTGTTGTGTAGACTGGAAATTATACACTAAATATGTGGTTTCATTAAACGCCTCTCGTTTTTATCATCCTTGTATATACCTAAAACTCAAAGATGGACTCACTGACATAGTAATCTATCAACGCACAGCCCCAACCACTGGGCGGATCGGGCTGAAATTTGGCATGCAAGTAGATGTTGTGACGTAGGCATTTTAGGATTTTTAGAAATTCAATCCTTAAGGGGGTGGAATAGGGTGTTGAAGTTTATATGGATTTCTTAGAAATTAAACGCGAGTGAAACCGCGGGGCGCAATTAGTCCTTACAGATAAGTTTCCTTTCATGTTTGATATTTTTTTAAGGTAGAAAGTGGAACCCTAAAGAGGATTCAAGCGTTTTCCACAAAACCGATTTTGAAGTTTTTATGCCTTTTTATTACTACAGGGAACATCCATTCCGACCGAGTGGTTTGACCTATTTTCATTGCTTAGGTATTATACAACCAGTAATCTGTTTAGTACATAAACTTGAAGTTTGATTTAAATCATTGACCTATTATGATAAGGGTTACTTGTTGATTTGGTATGAGTATATTTGTCAAGTTGAAGATCAGAAGTTCGGTTCCCGGAGCGGTCCTATTGATCTATTTATATTATTTGATTATTGGTTGTTTATATTTTTTTAAGTTATTATTTTATTTTTCATGACTAAACAAACGTCAAACGCAAATATGCCAGTTAAAAGTTCATATTTCCGCCACCATTTGCTATGTCAGTCTTGAAGCGGGTTCCCTATGGACCGTGCACGAAACATAGAGGGCAGCACTTTCGCCGAATGTAACGCGCCATAGTGATCATTTTAGGAATTAAGTGCTAGCAAAACACTAAGCAAAAACGATGACAATGACATGTGGACATATGTCATATCATACGTAGGTACAAACGAAAATTTGCGAGCAAAAGGTTCACATTTCAGCAACCAGTTGATGTGACAGTATAAAAACTGGTTCCCTACATGAGATGAATATTATGCTATTACGCAACAATACTGTCAATGAAACCTGTACATTATACGACAGGTAACTACATGTCAGTCCGACCTGTGCGGGCATCGGGTAACCAATTTTCAATCTGATTAACGAAATTTGAATGAAAATTCACCGATAAATTTGTTGATATTTTGACAGCGTAAAAATTGGAAGCCGTAATGCGTTTGACCCAATAACGCGATACGTGGAAACACGGGAGGCGACAGTAGTGTTCGGGGGCAGCGGTGCGTTAACTACGGTGTTGCCAGGAAAACTTTTATGGCGCTAATAAAATTTTACGATTTTTCAATTATAATTTTTTTGCGGTTTGCATTAATTTTCTGCTTTTCTTTTTTCGTATAAAATAAAAATACGTATAAAATATATTTTATTGTTTGTAGAACTCGTATACAGAGAAAAAATACACAACATTTTAGATGATTTCTTGCGGTTTATATGAGTACCTACATATGACTGAAATAAAAAAATAAAAAAAGAGGTAAAATGTACTGTAGATGATTGTAGATGTTCGTATGTATCTTCGTGAATAGTCCCATTGGATTTGTTGGGTTACACTGAATAAAACTTTTACAAATAAATAAATAGTCATTACAAATATAATTAATGTACTTCTTTTATTGTTTCAGGTATATTTCGTGAGAATGAAAATTCAACAAGAAAACTTCCTTAATACTAAAATTTTGTGGTTAAAGAGGAGGTAAGGACTCTGAGACCCAAGTTTGGACAAGGCTGACATGAAAGTCCACTACAAGATTCTTCAAAAATACTTATAACTTTTTGGAATGCCTAATTGACCTATCGGGAAAGCCTGCCAAATTCGGTGCAGGGACGCCGCAGCCACCCGCTAAACACTAACGCAATTTTGCTATATTATTAAACACGCACACAGAAATAATACGTTGCACTAGCTTATAAGTCTCTCAATATGTGTCCTCCGAAAGACAGGAGGGACCGCCAGTAATTGCCCTCCCCGGTTGGCTAAATACTTAAAGCAATGCACCAATGGCTTCAAAAAAAGATTGATGATAACATTTTCTAAGGCCTACATACATTTTTTATCCCCACTTCGCCACCCTTCTGATCCCAAAGCGTGCAATAAATCTCTTTCGGAGGGAAAAAATGAAAACGTCCTGACGGACAAGTAATTTACGAGCCCTGTTATTAATTACGCGCCACAATTATTTCGTAAATGCCCGCCATATTTGGCCTGTTATTGTTCTAGTTATTTCTATGTTTATAAGTAAATTCCAAATTCAAAAGAAACGGAATTAATTTTAGTATTCAGTTGTGTTCCAATTGCAAATGTATTTTTTATATTTTTAATAATAAAAAGTCTTATTGCTATACAGCACACACATCACTACCATTTAGAACGTTTTGTTTTGTGCGATTTGTGAGAGGCTGGGTGGCCCAACGGCGAAATTAGATAAAGAACGTAACCTTTTTTCAATGGAACTCTATGATAGCCTCTAGCTTGTCTTCAAGCGATCAAACTGCCGGTTTGTCTCCAGTGCTGTAATACAATAATTGATATTCAAGTGTGTTATAATTTATATTATGTTTATATTTATCATTTGGGATTACAAAGAGATATTGATAAGAAAACAACATTTAAAATAAATTCTCTTCAATTAATTATAAATATATAACATAAATAATATAAATAATAAATAACTACAGTTTTATTAAATTCAAATAGGTAGATTAGATTAGATTTTTTTTTGATGGTGCAACCGTAGCCATTTTCATAACCGACGCCCATTGACATCCATAGAGGTTATGCAGATGCGTTTCCTTTCTTCCTCCTTCTGCCTCCATGGGCCACCGGCTACTTACATACATCTACAGCACAGCTGCCAGTTTACGCCGGTATCGAGTAATTCTGCTACATGTATGCATGTAGCGTGTCTCTCTCCTCTCAACCTCTTACGTAGAAAAAGTTGATTCAAACATGTAGATAACTGCAGGCATTAATATTTAACGCATAAATTGCTGATTTAATTTTATTCAGCTAAAATCGACATTAATAAAACTAATAGTTAAGAAACTGCAGGAAAAACGAAATAGCTTTTTATTAATTTTCTCCAAGCTCAGATATTCTTCCGCTCGGTCTTAGGGTTGGCAGATCCGATATTTTTATCTAAATGAAATATTGTTTTCTTCTTATCTCTTCTATCAGTATGGTTAATATTTTCTTTATATTTTTATGTGAGGTACCTCGCCAAGATAGGTAGGTATGGTAAAATTCTCAATTTTTACCCAACAAATTTTATTTTTTATATCTTTAGTCATATACACGTTAGCCTATCCCCCTGTTGAAGAGCTTATGTATTTAGTACAAGAAAGGAATAATATTTATGTTTTATTATTTATATCAGATCCAGACTGTCTAAGAGTTATAACTGTAATTATTGTAACCAAAGTATACCTACATTCTAAGTCCCGCAGAATTTGTTTCGCCGGTTGTCGTAGGTCTGCGTTGGGATTGAAACGACGCGACGATCCAATATTATTTTAACGTTCATTAAGCGGTTTTAAGACCCCAATTTAATATAAAAATAGCCTTAATTTTATTTCGAGAAAAATAAATTCAACTAATTAGAAGTGTATGATTTTTTATTGACGCACATGTTGTAGGTACCAATATAAATATCCACGACCTGCGCAATTCGAATCCGCGACTGCTGCTCACACCGTTTGTTACCCTCTCGATACCATAAAACTATATTATCACGGTGTTTGCTTCAAAAGACATTTGAAGCCGTTGGCGCCGGTTATATCTTAATTGTTATAGCTTTTAAGCTCATTAAGCTTACTCGAAAGTTACTTGAGCTTATTAAGCAGCTTTTAATATGCAAGAATAGGTTAATAACAAGCTTACCACTAGCTCGTGCTCTACGGGTACACACAAGTTTTGTAAGAGGTAGTGCCACACTGCATGCTTGCGTGCAGCCGAATTTGGCCGGCACGACCGCACAGTGGAAAATTTGGGCCCGTATCGGATCAAAAATCTGTAACTTCAAGGTTTTTCATCGTATTGTATTGAGATTTGGCACATGCATACAGTGATATACAAAGATTTTAAAAATAATCAATTTTTGTATTTTTTTTCAATGTATACATATTTATTTTAGGTGAAAAAAAAAGAAAAGAGAAAAAAGTAATACGAGTAGTTTATTTTTTATAAATAAGTACTAATATGAGTAAAATTAAGAAACTTAAACAATTACTTATTACACAAGCATAATAAAATACATAAAATTATAAAATCGTATAGTACCTATCTATACCTCACACCAACTGTGATTGTCTCAGATTGTACAAATCTTATAATATTATTGGTTTTAATAACTAGGTTTTAGTTACTTATAATGTCAAATCTAATTGTTATTACCCTCGCTTTTCCTAACTAAAATTACTTCCGGTGTAAATGTAGGATCACCTTCAGATACCACCTTCAAAATACTTAGTGCCTCTTCATCAAGATCCTTCACATTTCTCACATAAGACTTTCTTAAACTTGAAATTTATGGATCTGAAGTATATAGAAGCGTTTTAAAATACGTCTTCATTTTCTGGCATGGTGCAGGCGCATATTTCTGTAGTCTTTATTGCGCGACTCGCAAGATGCACAAATCTTCCGACAGTTGCCCAATAGGAAGAACAGAAAAATGTTTGATCACGTTTTCTCCGTGTATAAGTTATTTGAGCACGGATGATGGCATATAGTACCAATCATAGTTATTAACATAAATTTGCGGCATTTCTAAGGCATTAACTCCAAATTTTACGGGATCGATCATCACGCGTTACAAATGTGCTCAAACCCATAATTCTTCTAGTAAAAGAGTGTTTTTCCTTTTCTTTGTTGATTCTGAGCTCTCTCCATAAGCAATGCACGGTCTTCCTCGTTCACCAGAAGTTAATGGCAGTGATTATGCTTCAGACTCCGGAAGCTGTACTGAATATCCTGACTCCAGCCAGCTTGTATTATTCCGAATAAGTTTTCCTTTTTCCATGATGCTTGAGCCCAGCGCTTATTGAAAGAAGGCAGAATATGTCTTTGAATTTCACCAATTACAAAACACAAGTTGTTTTCAGAAACATTTAATGTTTGCTGTAGAACTATGGGCAACGATTAAAAGGTTCTGCCACACTCAATATAGGGAATGATGAAATCGCCCTTAGTACAGTTGAAAGTTGACTTTTTTATGGAAATAACCAATTTAAATAAGTGTCACTTAATATGAAATACACGCTGAAGTGTGCAATTTGAAGATATTTGCTTCCCCTTATATACTGTTTTTTTTAATTGAAATACGTACTAATATCAATGTTATGCATATTTACTCACGCAAGACGAGTGCAAAATAGATGATAAGCTATTTCTATCAAGATATTGTGGTTAATATTGTTTTTGTAAACTATGTCAGCAGTAACCGCAAAAGATACCGAAATATGTACTCCGACCGCTATCACATTTTTACCCATAACTTCCAAGATCGCAAACTTCCGCAGCTGATTTCTTAAATTTTTTAATTATGAATAGTTAGGCTATCAAATAACACATAAAGTTGCGCGTGGGGAGACGTGGGTAAATGTGAAAACCTTCGACGAACAAAAAAAAAAAAGGGAAAAATAGGGTATGTCAATTTTTAAGTACTTACTCAAAAATAAAAAGCATATTAAAAAAAGTTAATAGCTCATTATTAAGAACATAAAATATCCTTTTTAAAAATGTATAAAACCGCATGCATGTGCTAAATACTTTTTTCACAATATTTATTTGAATTATGTGTATGCAAACATTTGAATGAGCCATCCGCTACTTCAACTTACTTCAACCTAAGAAAAAAAAATATTTATGCAGTTTTAGTACAAAAAAATGCCTGATTAGGATTATTTGGTTATTAGAGTATCGAATGCAATAAATATTTCATTCAAATTGTGATATTTTCAAAAACCATTTATGATATGCTCTAGTTCTACCATTTTCCATAGTGGACCGGGGAGGTACCTCTCGCTTACCCAAAACCGGCGTAAAGTGACAGCTGCTGTGCTATCGCGTTTCGTGCGGTGTGTAAGTAGCAGGTGGCCCACGAAGGTGGGAGATGAAAGGAGGGCAGCACATCTGTGTAGCCACTATGCGGATGTCAATGAGAGTCGGTAGTCATGAAAATGGCTCCGATTGCTCGTTTGCCCCCTTATAACATAAAAAAAGAGGTAAAGCCGTGCTGCATTGCAGCGGTATTGGACCGGCGCGACCAGGGAGGTCTCGCTCACAAAACTGCCGACAACTAACAGTATACCGTCGCGTTTTGTGCGGTTTGAGTAGCCGGCGGCCCGGTGGAAGGGAGGACGATAGGAGTGCTATACATCTGAACGAACATGGGGTATCCTTGTGATTCCATAGTCATTAAACGGCTCCGTCTGTTCATTTAGCCCCCTTGAACTATAATAACACATTGGCGTCACACTAAAATTTTCCATGATTTTACATATGGTTTTATTACAATCGATATGGAGGACGAGTGCAAAATTGATATTTTTATGGCTAAAAAACCATAAACAACATTTTTTATAGTATCAGGGAGTTGACGAGAAATCGAAGCCATTTTCGTGACTACGGACGCCCATAGACATCCGCACAGACGCTATACAGTGCGTTGCCCATGGGCCACCGGCTACTTACACCAAAACATGGAAGCACGGTGAGGTCTTACTACAATAAACTAAATAGTTAGCCGCTCGCTACGTACGTAGATAATATCCAAAGACATATCTCGAGATTACAATAAAGCTGAGCTCCAGAGAGCGTTAGTGAGGACTCATGCTCTGATTCACACAGTGCATGATATTTGTTTAATCCTGGCAAAGCCTCCACGGTACGTCGCACACGCACCACCAGAGCTTTGTGCTGTACACCATGAATGATGGCTGGCTGCATTGTAATTGAATTGAGTATGCGCCCATAGATTGAGAATGAACAAGATACACAATGTCAGAACAGAGACAAGACAGGTTTTTGTGGTAAGAGGTAGTGCCATACTGCATGCTTGCATGCAGTCGAATTGGGCCGGCATGACCGGGGAGGTACCTCTCGCTTACACGAGACTGGCGTAAAGTGACAGCTGTGCTGTCGCGTTTCGTGCGGTGTCTGTAAGTAGCCGGTGGCCCATGGAGGTGGGAGGAGAAAGGAAGGCAGCGCATCTGTATAGCCTCTATGCGGATGTTTGTGGGCGCCGGTAGTCATGAAAATGGCTCCGGCTGCTCGTTTGCCCTCCTATATCATTAAAAAAAAAGACAAAAAAATATTCGACAAATGTCAGAATTACTACAAAAACTTTGTCATTAGTACGTAATCGGGCCGCTATGGCCTCTTACTGGCGTAAAATAATTGTCTCATATGTACTTCATCTACTGTCTCTTTTCTTTTCCGATGATTGGAAGTTAATTTGAATGTCTCGCTCCCACGCTTTGTACATCTTTCACGTAGTGATAACAATTCTAAATGTATGTATGCGCGAGCGTTATTCTCTCTTCAGTTATCTACGTAAAACCAAAAACCTTTAGTAGGAAGTAGTACTTGCACTTGCACGGAAACGGCGCAAAGTGACAGCTGTGCTTTGGAGTTTCGTGTGAGAGTTCGGTGGTCCATGGAAGGGGGCGCGTCTTTATACTTCGGTGGATGTTCATGGGCGTTGATAGTCATCAAGAGGCTCCGATTGCTCGTTTGTCCTCCTAAACTATAAAAAATAATCTCACGTTGTATGATGTAATTATAGACTTATATAATTCGTATAGCCCATTTGGGGGCGGGGTGAAGAAAAGCAATGTGTTTGTACAACCTCGTCGCATTAAAATCCAACTACAGGTTCACATCCCGAGGCAATAACAAAGTTGTGACAGCCCTAATAAGACAGCCCCGTTTTTCCTCTGCAGAAAAAATCTCATAAATATAATAAAGCTTTTCCGAGGTCTTTTCCGAGCGTGTCAAAATTTATTTACGAGAAAACGTACTTAGCGACAACGCCTTGTTTTGACCTGGAGTTAACCGTACAAGGTATCTCTACGCCATGGCCAAAAAAGGAGAAATCTGGCCTCTTCGCCGAGGCCAGATTTCGCTGGAGGGACCCTGTTACCTGCAGATCCGGGACCATCCAATTAAAGCGGCTGAAGGCACTCTCAGGTGATTTTGTATTGTGTTCAAAACTTGTATGTACTCTTTGCCTATGTGTGTGTTAAAAAGTTTGTATATTTTACTCATTACCAACCATTAGAAGATAACCTTCCTTAAAGGCCGGCAATGCAAGACACCTATTTTTGCGGATGTCTATGGGCGGCCATATACACTAACCACCTGCTCGTTTACCCCCTATACCATAAAAAAAACCAAACGCGTTTTGGTTTTCCTGTTTTACAAAAAAATATAGCAATTCAACACTTCTCCTTTATTAATAAACATAGATTAAGTTTACTGCATATATTAAACCAGTATATGTCAAATTCCATAGTGTATTAATAAGGATTTTGACAAATTTTACTTTTATACTCGGAATAAAGTTAAACTAAGTTTATTAATAAGGCCCTAAATGTATTTACATGACTGTGAAATGGTTCCAGACATTGCCCCTGCCGATGTTTGCCTCACTATTAAGACGATAGTTTTACGGTCCAGGGCCGGGGTCTGTAGTCACGCCTTGACCCAGTTCGGGCCCGAGGGACCCACACAATTTTCCGCTCCATCGGAACCAAACGGCTCCCCGGGGACCTTATTTAATTACGTTCAAATTATTCCCCGTAATAAAGCGGACATGTGTTAATTAAACGACGATTTAAATCTTTTGGCGTGTTCGTTCCTATTGGAACGAAAATATAGTAAGGTGTAAGAAGGGAGGAAAATTACATTAGGTATATTTCTTTTTCCATTGCTAATAGTTTTTATTTCGCATGGCTCCTCTTATATGGCATATTGATTGGATTTTTATGAGGCATACTTATTCCTTTTTTTTGTAACGCAGGGGAATAACTTGTACGCTACCTAGGAGCCCGGGTGGCTCGGCAATTGGGATGCCTTCACCGACTAAACCCCCGCGGATGCCTTCAGCCGCTATAATGGCAGGGTCCCGGATCGACAGGCAACAGGACAGGACAGCAGAAGGACAAGCTCCAGCGGCAGGCTGGCCTCCGTGAAAAGGCCAGACTTCTCCTCCCTGGGGATTGTCCTTTCGCCTCTGAACTACTACGTCATGGGAACCGTGCAATGGGGTCAGGTTCCCATACTGACCCCTGGCCCCAATACTCGAAAGGAGCCAACCAATTTGTCCAATTCGTCCGATTCAGGCCAATTCCGCCAGTCGTTCTGTTTTATTCCGCTATCAGCTAATTCAGAGGGACGGGTGGAATACCTCCCAGCTGAGCTGTTCTATGTCTGGCCTCTTCCCCTAAACCTGTCCGCTAAGGGTAGCCCTGTTCGATATAGCCTTGGGGATCACAGAGGCACGCAAGCACGAATGCCTTCATGACTCTGAAAGCAGGTAAACCCGGGAGACTAAATGCTTATCCCGTCGTAACGTAGGAGATAAAAAGTTATACAGATAAATATCTACCCTCCTTTGTTTATTTAAGAATATATTTTATCTCAAACATATTTCGAGTTGGCTCTCTTTGGGTAAACAAGTTTTTTATTTGCCGACTTAAGACATAAATCAAAGGCGTCCTGCCACGCGCAGCATCCGCCACGACAGCACTCGAGCCTCTTTGTTTGACTTCTGAAGCCATCTTTGAACTTTTAACAATGTCCTTTGTTTACTCAATAGACAATTATTTGAAGGAACGTTCGCGTGTAATAGCTCTTTTATAGCATTAGGATGGCGCACAAGAGTAGAGGCTGGCACACGATATAACATACATTATTATGCTGTTATGCTAGCGAAAGGTGCAAATATAGCTCTACCATAGCATACAGCAGCGAAGGCTTAAGTCAGAAGAAATACAAGAATTTGGGACAGATGTTTGCTAATGTTATTTGCTCTGTGGTGAATAAAAACATTGTGAGGGATCCTGGCCCGGTATGTTCCGGCTATAGCAGTGAACATAGAAACATAAATATAACTACTGGAAAAATACCACTCTCTGGGACAGCTGGGTAAAAACATAATATTATATAATAGTGCCCCATTGCGATGGGTCCGGGGCACCAAACTTATAAACCTTAGCATAGCAAATCAAAAAAAAAGGCCGGGTAAATGAAACATAATATATTAACCAGCGATCCGTCTTTTATACTATAAACATGACTTGATTACTTTACCATAAAGTAATCAACGCATTAAAAATACTTAACATACACACAAACCATTAAGCGACCCATCCGCCAGGGACACTTAACGGTCCCCGAACGCCTTGCGAACTCTTACAAACTGCCTTTTGTGCCCGTTTCCAAATTCATCGCATATTTAAAGGTTTCGCAGCTTTGTTTAACTTTCCGAGCCGCTTAGAGCCTTCCAATGCTCGTTCCACTTGTTTGTATTTGCCTGTTGCCGGACCAAACTCACTTCATTAATATTGGCGTAGCTAGCTGCGGCTCTGTCGTGTAGATCGCAGGTTCGATAGCTTCTTGCATATTGCTGCATATATTATACTGGCTGTGTCCCGCGGTTTTAACCGCGAAATCCATATAAACTTCAACACGCTATTTCTTTTTTTTTTTTTTATAATTCTTATTATTACTACTGCGGACCCATGGTCCGCACCTTTCTTATTTTAGCTTCACTATTCTACATTTCTTTTATTTTGTTATAATTTTGATTATATTACATAGTTTCGTTTCCATTTCAATATTAATAATTATTTTACATTACATTTCATTTGTTAAAAATCACTATTGTTAGGTCAATTACATTGTTCTTGACTTCATTTTCCATTACATATCTTGTTAAGTATTTTACATTTTCTTATATTAATTTTCTTTACATTATTAATTATTATATAGTTACTATTTTATTACATTAATTAGGTTATTATTTAGTTACATTTCATTATTATTATTTTATTTACAATTCTTTTATGAAGGGTGCAACACGCTATTTCACCTCCTTACGGGTTGAATTTCTAAAAATCCTTTCTTAGCGGATGCCTACGTCGTAACATCTACCTGGATGCCAAATTTCAGCTTGATCCGTCCAGTGGTTTGGGCTGTGCGTTGATAGATGGCTATGTCACGTTTGAGTTTTATATATATAGATAGCCTGTAAAACGTTTTGTCGTTATGTATAAAATCACTGGAGTTATGTAACCCAGTTATACCTTCGTCAGTCCGGTATCACTCAGTGCAGTGAGCTCTGGACTCCTTGAATGTCTTGTATTTTGAGCAGATTATAAAATAGTCGTTGGTGGATAGTGTTACTCCTCGTTGATATCGACGACCAGGCTGGCGCAGTGGTACAGGGTTCGGATAAGCGGAGCATGTTGCGGTCGCGGGTTCGAATCCCGCCTAGGTCATGGATGTTTATTTATGTATTATATGTATTTCTATAATAAAAATATTAAATATATTAAATTTCTGAAATTTATAAATACATATTAAATATATTACCGTTGTGTAGTAACCGAACACAAGTCCTAACGGTACTTAGCACGGTGCTAGGCTAACGTGGTGTGTTAATTCAGATATTATTATTATAAAAAAAATATCAGAGAAGGAAAAATAATTATTGCTACTTAAGCATACATGTGTTATAAAGATAATAATATTATATTTATAATTGTTTTAATAAATAAAGAAAAGAGAAGTGGGGACAACATAGCACCACAGAAATTATAGCACCTTGTAGAACGTCCAGCTGAGATATCAGGCCATATTCACGTAGCAATTTTGTGATCACAAATAATTGCTACTAAATTTGTTACGCTGTCGGAGAGCTAATCCAACTAATATTATAAATGCGAGTTTCTTATTCTTTTACGCAAAATCAAGTAAACGTACTTATTACCCCGAAAAGTGGATGGATCTCTGACATTCATTTGAGGCAGGTAAAACTACGCAACACAGCTAATATCACAGATTAATAAACCTAACTAATATGTCATAAAATGCAATGCCATATAAGATAAAGAACAATTGATAAATATTGTCTGGGTGGAAAGTAGAGACATTGCTCGGGTATACGTACCATATAACCTGACGACTTGTTAGGAATAAATATGAATTTCGAGAAAGCAAATGTTGAAAATGATACATCCATCTCGGATGCTGGCACTGAATCCGCATACCTTTGTGGGTGTAAATTAATTAGCCACGTCTGTATGTATGTAATGTGTGTACGTAACTCCTCGTACATCTAAACAGGTGGGGAGGCATTTAAATTAGTACACTCGGCTCGAGAATTTGATTACTTCCACATTGATGTATGTTTATCTTACCACGAAAGTTTGTATTTATTTGTTATTCTTTCACGGTAATACTAAACGGATTTGAGTAGAGATCTCAAGCAGGTATAGATCTGGAATATAAATAAATATGTATTGATTTTATTAGTAGGTACTAGATTTTACTTAAGTGCAGTCACACAGCACAGCTAGAGTGCTTTTATCTGGACCTGAACCTAATAGACTAGGACGGATAAGAAACAAAAGATTTAAATATCAAATATGATGGGAATGTTCTCAATTTTCATGATTCAATTTTAACGTAGCCATTTTGTATTTTTTGACCCCCATAACATTCCACGCAACCAAAACTTATGCAAATACGAAAGTTTATATACATTTGTACCTATTTCTTACTCTTTTAAACAAAAACTACTGAAAGGATTGTATTTAAATTCTCCCAAGATATAGTGTACCCATACGGAATAACAAAATAACATTTTGCTTTGTGAAAAAGTGTATGAAATGCTTCCCCATACTTATTCAGGAAGAATAACTACAATAAATTGAAGTGATATTCAAAACTACATCTATAAAATCACAATTATATTATGGGTCCGACTGTAACCATGTTAATGAGGGTTAGGGGTAAACTGAAACGTTACCCACGCGCGATAAATAATATTTCTTATTACCCCCGTACCCCGGCCGGTGGGACGGGCAGGGGTAATCGAGGGATAACTCTACAGGCGTGTGGACGAAAACGTCGTAATATGACGTGCTAATTTTATTACAATAAATTAAATACTGCTACAAAACTTTAGTAAGAGGTAGTGCCACACTGCATGCTTGCATGCAGTCGAATTGGGCCGGCACAACCGGGGAGGTACCTCACGCTTACACGAGACCGGCGTAAAGTGACAGCTGTGCTGTCGCGTTTCGTGCGGTGTGTAAGTAGCCGGTGGCCCATGGAGGTTTGGTTCAGGCGAATTTGCAGCCGATCCGGCTATTTTATAGTGTTGGAGGGCAAAGGTACAATACAGATCCCTCCTTTCCCACCCCCCTTCTGCTCACCTGTAACCCACGCCCTGCACGCATCGAGATAGCATAACTCTAGTCACTATGGTGGTACCATGTGAGCGAAAGGTACCTCCCCGGTCGTCCTGGCCCTGGCCCTGGCCTGCATGCTTCTATCTCGTGCTAACAGGGTACTGCAACTTCGGACAAAGGCCTGGCCTAAACAAAACGTAGTCGGATCAGGCCCTTTTTGAAGGAGTCCAGTCCCCTTAGGGACCACTAGCACCTGGAGGTGCCCTGTCGCGGACGGTTCCGGGGCATCTCAACTAAGGCGGCCGATGGCACCCGAGGTGGATTTAGCCAGTAGTTGGCCCTTATTAGCGTCGGAAGCTGGCACTCCCTACCGGACCCCATTGAGTCCGGTGGCAGCCATAAGAGTTTCCCCGCGTAAACGGTAAAAAAGCTTATATGAAAGTGATGTTTTATTTTACATGATGTAATGCAAAATTTATACATAAATTATTTTATGCTCCATTTTGACTGGATAACTATAATATAGTTAGACTTTCCTTATACCAAATGATTATTATCATCATATAATTGAATATTGGCAAAATCATCCGCTAGATCCTTCATATTCGAACACAATAAAAAAAAATTATTAGAACGAAAAAGCGCACTCTATCGCTTACATAAAAAAGTACCTCAGAAACCTCCCGGCATCTGGCGGCGGCGGCGGGAATGCGGTCCCCGAGGAAACTCGCAACCNNNCCCCGCAAACCCTCGGAAAACTCTATCGATCGCCCCAACACTATACAACTTACGGTAACGAAAAGGACACTGCCAAAAGCCTAAAAAACTATAACCACGGCACCACGACCGTATTGCCTAAAATTACGAGAACAAAAATCATTTAGAAGGTAAGAGTTCCTTTTCTTGCACTATAAATATATATTAAGCTTTAAATTTATGCGAAAATGCGATATTAATGTTTTGTTTATTAATTCTAATCTATATTTGAATAATGTTTTCACACTGTAACGAGTATTCTGGAAAGTTCTTTAGCAATTTCCAAGGAGGTTCGATAAATAGGTCGTATATTCCTTTTTGAATGTGATGACGTGCCAAGTGTTTTGTTACTGTGTGCTAGGGTAGGGTGTGCAGAATAATTACTTTATTAAACGCAGCGTATTAAGTGTTGACATTAGTTACCTAAATAAAAAGTGCAGTTGTTGAAAAACGAAAATTAGGGCGGAAAATCTCTACTTTATGTAAGTGCATGCAATCATTGTTAATAGATTTTTCTTTTAATCATCTCTCATACATGAACAGTGTAACATTAATTACCTAGACTAGTTTAATACGAATCTAGGTTCATAACTGAAATATTAACGTGTGTAATATGTACATTTCCAAAAAGATAAAACCACCTTAATGATAATGAGCATAATTGGCGAATATTTTTGTGTATAAGATCTTAATCCAAGATATACCAGAATCTCGGTTGATTTAGACTGCGGTTCTATAATGACTAGACGTGGCCAACCAAGCATCCAAATTATGCCGGCAGTACGGTGCGCCAGACGTGGCGAGATCTATGAAAGTAGGTCAGTGGCGTCTGAGCTTTATCCTTTTTAGAGTGGAGTGGCTTTTCAAAATCGGTGTCAAATTGTTATTTTCACAAATATAGATGAGATGACGTTTATGTAGAGGTGTAAAGCAAAACACGCTCGTAAGTTGGGACATGTAAATGAGAAGATAATCTCTGCATTGTTTTCTCCTCTACATCCTAAATTAGTTAATTTCGCAGGTTTTACTAAAGAACATACACAAGTCTAATGATTATAAGATTTTAATTTTTAAAGTGAGGCCTTAGTGGCCTAATAGGAATTTAAGTGGCGAATAAACTGCAAGATTCGGTTTTACAGTTTATTCATTAGAAGCATTTAAGTGGTAGTTCATTCTTAAGTATCGAATCTTTCACTGTAATCTGTGAAACCAGCCGTTGATGCTATTTCAAGTGAGCGACTATCCCGCTTAGTGGTAGGAATCAAATGTCTCGGCGTCCATTGAATAACGACAGTGAAACAACAGCACAAACAAAACATGTAGCAGACAGTGAAGATGGCGACATGTCGATAATATAATTCCCGAAATACACGACCGCTTTACAGATACATAGGTTTTTGTTGCTTATGACTCTTAAAGTCATCTCAAAGACTCGAAATTACTGAATTAAAAAAACAGAAAATCTTTAATGTATGCAATTGGATTCTGTTGCTTTCGCTATTCTTCCATGCCTTCACTGATTCGCTATCAGCGCGCAGCGTCCTAAACCCAAGGTAGTAAGAATCAAGCCCAGAATGACCTGTCTCTGTCTGTACTGATCTGGATATATCGCATGTACTCATCCCTACCTTCCGATGTTTGCAGGACACAGCGACAGCCGTCACCGCGCAACACGACGGGCCCTTCAAGGAGCTGCCCATCGACGATGAGGGCTCCGGCCTAGAGCCAGAGAGCTCCGGCTCGGGCTGGGGCGCAGCCCCCGACGACGAGGACTCCGCCTCAGGTGACTCCGCTCCCGGCCTCGAGGATGACGAGGACTATAAATACCAGACGCCCTGGCTGTCGGGTGACAACAACGCGGCGCGGGTGCAGCCCGTCACGACCACGACACCCGCCCCGGAGACCGAGACAGTCCCAGTAGACACTATCAATGTAGTCAGTGAGTAGTGGCTGGAGCATGCCAGTTTTGTTGCGTTTTTTTTAGTTTTTAGTTTATTTTCGTAACTCGCCTTAAATTATTAATAACCATAAATAAAGGAGAAAAAAGAGTTCGTAATTCTGATAGAGACTTATCTGAAAAGAATGAGAGAATGAGTTGAATATGGGCGCAATGCGCTGTCGTGAAAATGTTTGTTTCATTCAGTTGTAAAATGATTTCAATTCAAAAAATAAAACAAAGATCGATAAAAAAAACAACTTGAAAAGATATATTTTTATATTAGCAAAAACATTTTCTATCGTAGGCTTCGCAAATAAAATTAAAACAACGTTGCTTACGTAATTTCAACTTTTACGATTTCGTATTAAAGTAATTCTCGTGTTGCCATGAATACAAAATTACCTATTTATAATCTCCAAAATCCAGACCTCAATATAGTTAGTCTTAGGAATAAATTCATAATTTAATTTCCATGTAATATAAGAACGAAAAAAAAACATAATATAACATACATACAATAAACATAATAGAATATAAGAATATAGTAGTCGCAAATACCTAAACAGTAATAAGTTTCTGAGCAGTTAATCTTTCAAATCATTTAAGAGTATAATGAGTAGGCGTTTGCTGACAAATGAATCAAATAAAAAGAGGCTAAACAGCCCAATTTCCCGACAATATTATTCTTTTTGAACACAAAAGACTTAAAACAAAAGTTACACTCCTAGTAAAGCAGTATACACCCACTAATCTAATTTTATCGTCATAATTTGTTTCATATAATTTAAAATGAAATAAAATTTTAAGCCGCCATTATTTTAGAAATACAACTCGAGTAAAATCACAGTATTATCTCAACACAAAGAATTATAACCTTCATTCATGAAACATAGCATGAATAGTAATAATTATTATGAGTGCTAATTCTCAATCGTGTTTAATAATAATTAACTTCTCTGGCTAGTTCGCTACAAGCGTTGCTTGAGGCAACACTAAAACACTTAGATATATTATTTATTTAATAATGTATTATTTGTATAAATCCGTACGAGGGAATAGGTGAGTTTTTTTTTTAAATATACATCATTTATCCAATATCCATTACATTCTGCATGATATCACAATTTTTAAAACTATTTTACCATTAATGTATCCTAAAGAAAATTTAATGTGTAATACAGTTTATTTTTTCCGAGAATATAATTTGAAATCGCATGTTCGATTTTTATAAATCCTAGAATCATCTCATCACCATTTTTATTCCATACGAAATTGTTAATATCATGCTAAGGCTAAAACCCACCATTATCTTATGCCGATGTTGTTTTAGTAGAGTATTCGTCATCCGGTGTTCCCCGCTTTTATTGTATTACTGACGCCAGTTGGCCATCTCATTTGTACTTAGAGCATTATGGTATTCTTTAGGTGTAGTTAGGTTTGGCGAAGTTTTCCCTTGCTGCGTAGTTAGGCGTTGGCAAAGTCCCTTGCCCCTTGGATTTGCAAAAGAAGAGCTCCTAAGGCCTGGTTTGAATTGACGAAACTGGGAAGACTAAAGTCTCGATAAAGCCCACGTTTCTTTAACCTATCTCATAATGTCCGTAACTTCGATCGATTTTAATGAAACTTTTGATGATGTGTAATTTTTTTCAACACGAAATATTGCCTTTGTTTTATTTTCATTATAACAGTTACTACGCCTGACTAAGTTACCTAGTTAATAGCTGAATAATTTGAAAATGGCCAACATCTCAACTTTAATAAGATTCAAGACTTGACCTAAATTCGTGCAATTCCTTATAGAATGTAACCGACGTCTCAGTCATCGAGGTCCGTGACACTATTTGAATACACAATGCCACTTACATGAAGTTAGTCATTATAATCATTCTGTGTGTGTATTGTGTGGCGAGCAAATGTGTGAATCAGGCCTTTATCATTGGAAATTTTCGGACGATTTTTTAATTTGTTTACATTAATAACTCGCCAATTAAACAATGCACAAAATTTAATTCTCCATAATTAAATCAACTATGTTTTTGTACACATAACATTCTTATTAAGAAGAATAAGAATTACATAAAAAAATCTTGTAAGTGTATTTTTTGTTGAAATAAAAACTTTTCAAAGAATGTTATTACAGTGATTTTTTAAAAATTAATACAAGTTGCAAGATTGTGATGTTTTTTTTTTAATATATGATGAGCTAAAGATTTTGCCGATACATATTCTAATATCGCTTGCTGTATATTCCAGCTGGCGCACCTAAGATATATACAGAACCCATCGAACCTCGTATTTTGGAGGAGCCGGACTCGCCACCAGAACAGACCGACATCAGCATATCAGGGGAGGATACCAACACGTCTGTGGTGAGTAGACATTTTCACAATTAATATATTACTAGCTGCGCCCCGCGGTTTCACCCGCGAAAATTTCGATCCCCGTGGAAAATAGAAAATCATCCCATGACATCCCATGGAAACATTTTTTTGGGATAAAAACTATCCATCCAAGTTACTCTCTATGTGTGTGCCAAATTTCATGAAAATCGGTTCAGCAGTTCCTGCGTGAAGGAGTAACAAACAAACATACAAACTTTCGCATTTGTAATATTAGTAGGATATGTATATTACAGTACATATTTGTAGTATGTTAGTACTTGTAAACAAGTAGTCAAGGCATACTGATGAGTACCGATGCCCGGGGCTGCGTGCTATGCCTCGTTGCTCTCCTTCCTCCCCTTCAATGGGCCACAAGAAACTCAAAAACATCAAGCTCGATTCTGGTCGTATCGACCCAAATCGAATGTAGTTCCACATAGCACTATCCAGTATCCACTGTCCATCTAGAAAAAGCCTGTCTTGTACTGCCTAGAACTAAGAATAATAAGAAGTCTACATATCTACACATTGTGAGCTATAACCTGGTTATATAAACGGGCTAAGCCTATACCTTTAAAATGTCTTGAAAATACCCCTCTGAAATCAAAATATTAAATTCAGCACTAGTAAATACTCTGTTATACCTATCGAGGTTTGTATAAGTCCATTGAGAATGAAACATTCATTGTGTTCACACTTGAAACATTTCAAGCCATAAATAAACAGGAAAAAATGGAGAGTAATTACAACAGGAGACACTGATAACATGTGTGTGTGTGTGTGTATAAATAGATGAGTGTACATGCACACGTACGGGTGAGTGAGTTAAATATATACAATTTATCAGCATTGCCGTCATATCCGTATATATGCAGATATATAACATATCCCTTATGTTATATAGCTGCAATTGGAAAAATGGAAACAAAAGGATAGGACATCGAATCTAAATCGTAAAAATTATAGACATACAGTATTTTTTTTTATCGGGCTTTGGCCCACAACTCGTGGTCACCGCTGCCACTCCTGTGTCACCAGCATCGACAGCGGCAACCACACTTGAGCCTTTGATATCATCGCAGGGAGCCCGAGGCAAAAGCTAAATCTGTCTAGGCGAGGTACCTTTGCCATTTGCCATTGTATACTTTCCGGACCATTTCGGACAGAACGTCAGAACCCGAGAGTGGTCTTAATGCAGCAAGTCTTCAAGGCCGTTCCCGACCACGATAGAAATTGGTAGGAGCCACTGGTAGACAGCGACCCATACCGTTATGTATACTTTTTCTAAAATAGTGGTATCTGACAATGATCTCTACAACGGATTTTCTCATGAGGCCCGCTGAGTTTATTTAGCCGGTTCTTCTCAGGGCACGGCTAGGCTTAGTCTGGTGGTAGTTATAATTCTTCAAAAAGTGATTTCTATAATTATATTTTGAACATTTTCATTTTCACAGTGGCCCTTAAAACCTTGATTACTATCAATTCCAGGACCAGGAGCAAGCGGGATCCGACGTGAACGCCAACTCCCGGCCGGCGGACAACGTCGTGTTCATCATGAACGCCAAGTCCGACAACCAGGCCACCAGCTTCTTCGCGCAGCCGGGCATACTAGCTGGTAACTACCATTGCGAACCTTACAGGATGGTGCATGATACGCCTTCAATTTCATCCTTTCGGTTACCGCGGACGTTCATTGACGCTTCAAAAACACGCAGCGAACACGTGGTCGGTACCGGGAGATTTAAAGACGCGCATGACTATTGCAGAGTATATCTGACGAAAGTCGTTGGACATACGTATTACCTAGGTATAACTGCTAGGTATATTTACTACTACTTGTGCCTACGGCTCCGCTTGCATGGAATTCAACCTCCAATACAGCCTATATTTTTATTATTAATTAATTTTATATTATATTAATTAACTTAATTTTCTCAACAGATTAGTAAGTTTCACATTAAAATCCGTTCAGCCATTTTCGCGTGATGCGCACACAAATAAACAGCCAAACAAACTATATATATATACAAACTATAATTCTGAAAACTGTTTTGAACGTGTTCTGTTATTAATTTTAAATATACCCAAATATTTTTGTTTTCTAATACATATCGAATATACAGGATTTCGACCCTCGCTAGCTGCTATTATAATTAGTATTTAGTGACGTATATCCTTGGAAACAGACGGTTCCTTGTAAATGTTAATGACCGTGTTCTAACGAAGATTACTCGATGTTCACTTGAAATTCAAGCGGAGAACGCGGGCGGGATTCTGTTGCCGATCGTCTGTTAAAATTAATTTTTTCAGCAAAAATAAAATAAAATATAATCAGTACGTTTAGCAAATAATAATTTAGCGGATACACATGCAGGATGTGTGTTGATCCCATGACGGGATGCTTCTTATCTATCGTATTTTATTTTTAAAAAAAATATTATTTTTACGAACTGATTCGATATTGCGCAGCAACATAAATATGTATATGAGTAACATACCTAATTATAGTGTTTCCTGGCGTGATATTGATATTCGACATCATTGAAAACATATTTTTTATAGTTGAAGCAAGATAATTAGCTATAAACTAGTCTATCTATCAAAGGGCATGTGTCAATTACAAATTTTCCAGGACTTAACATCTAAGTACTCCCGAATGCTCCCGAAACTGAGACACTTTGTGCCTTAGATTTTAGTTCATTAGTTTAGTGCATGTCACTCTAAAGTCTAAAGTATAAGTTTCAAAGAGATTTTTTGTATAGAGGTTTATTTAACCTTTTGCACGCCACGGTCGGGTATAGACGACAAACGAAATCGTGCCCCACACGCCACCGTCGTGTATAGCCGACAAGAAAACGACATTTTTTAAGTGCAAAATAAATATACTAAATTAAGATTTCAGTGTTTCTTTTTCCTATTATTTTAAACTACAATGATGTTATTGTTAAATGGCACAAAGATATATTCATTACTTTCATTTCATTAGAAAAAACAATAATCAAAAATAGGTAATCGAAATCCGTAAAAAGGTGTTGCTCCTCACGCCACCGTCGTGTAGAGCCGACAGCAGGGAAGGGTAAGGTGTCAATAAATAAAGCAACTTTTATTTCAATTTTATACAATATTTTAAAAAAAGAAGCCTACTATTACTACGATAATTATTTTTAGTGTTAACTATTCGTATTTGAACATTCGTAATGCATAATATTTATAAAATTGTGAAAAAAAATCATAATTTATATCCATAGATTGATAGTTTTTAGTCTACTCGCGCACATCCCCATGAAAAGTGCATTTAACAGTACCTTGTACGCCACAGTCGGCAATACACGACAAGCGGTGACGTCATTAGCGTTACGAGAGATTGCTAGTGACTTACGTTGAGTGTATGAGTGAGTTAATATTAGATGTGCGAATTTTAATTAAAAATGACTTGCAGTCAAATTACCACTGAAGAACTACTTCGTGTGTTAGGAGATGATGAATTTTCGGAAGCGTTATCTTTATACAAGGACGATTTATTTCATTCGTTCATTATATTTATGATTTTGGTTGGCATCACTAAAAAAGAATGAATAGGTATTAGAAAAGTTTTCATCGTAGTGGAGCAAGTAATATGGGGCAGTTCTCCTAATTACAATTTTCGGTTTTAATTATAGTTATAATTATGTCTTCTGAGGATATAGCCGGACCTTCCTCGCCAAGTATTTGAAAAAGAAGAGGGCCGAAAAAGCAGAAGTCTGCGAGAAGTCTAAAAACACCCAAGTTTCTGCAGGAGATCTAGCAAGTTCTATTATGTATCAACGGAATATATGGGACAAGAATGAAATAAAATGTGACGTATCAAATTTATCGCGATTGGATTTTACTGACGAAGCAAGACCTCGCGACCTACGAAATGCAGCGTTCGCAACCCGCATTTGAATTGGATCGAGTTCCGGAAGAAAAACGGTCAATGACGTATGTAAATATACTAAATGTGATAAGAAAAATACGTCAAGAAATGGACTTAGATAACATTTTTATAAATACATAGAATTTTTATGTATGATAATTTTTTGTTATGTCCCCTCTCTATCACATCCCCACTCCCATCGAAGAAGTTGTAAAAAGTCGTATGCCAGCCACGCCAGAGTCGTGTATACCCGACAGCGGATGACGTCACATACGAGATTAGTGATGTACCTTATTATTATTTGGTTTATATGCGTGTAGTTCTTGTGTCTGTTTATTTATTTAAATTTAGGTTGTTTAGAACCTTGTAACTGGTTTAATGATAGTATAATTCAAAATAGGGTCAAATAAAATAAAATAATAATGAAATGAATAACAATATATTCAAATAATATGTAATTAAATGTAATGATTTGGCTATCGATAACTTATATCGATAAAGGTGTTGGAATCTCTATATTTTTTGTAGGTATTTTAACTGAATTTGTGGCCTGGCGTAGTGGGCGCGCCGATGCGTTTGCGGTCTGGCGTTCAAAAGGTTAAAAAGATTTCACGACATTTCTTTATGTACTTGTGCACTTCATTATTCTTACCTACATACTATCAAAATTACATTATTACAAACTTCTGAACCATTTGGCTGGCTTATTTTCAGGACCACTCTTAAGTTTTTATTCAAAATATTAACCTCGTTGTCTTTAATTTCCAGCTGTGATCGGCGGCGCAGTAGTGGGATTGCTCTGCGCAATCCTCGTAGTGATGTTCATAGTGTACCGCATGCGCAAGAAGGACGAGGGGTCCTACGCCCTCGACGAGCCGAAGCGAAGCCCTGCGGCCGCCTCCTACGGCAAAAACCACAACAACCGCGAGTTCTACGCGTGAGACACAGAACAGACCCTGCCACGTGTTTATTAATTTGAAAATCGAACGATTTGCCATATTTGTTTTTTTTTATTTCGACGTGGCCGCATTTGTTCTGGCGAACGAATTTTAATATCACGTACTAGACGTACAATTTGACGTTAGAGCATTACAAGACCAAATATGTAGGGCGTCTGTCCCTCTTTGATCAAATGCTGGATGTTAGACGTACAATACGATACTAAAAATGTCTGAGAAAGGAAATACTTGTCTATGCTTATTATCAATAGACAATTTTTTTATCTACTCTTTAATGTTCATACAAATCTATTAAAGGTGAAGTTTGGCTCAAATATTTATTATTTTAAGTTAAACACCATTATACTAGTTATGATTATATTTAATTATAAATTATAAAACTAGTTAGTTTAATCTCAAACATAAAGTATCGCGTATTGAACGTGCAGCATCCATGTTGTTGAAGTATCACTATTTATATTATTAGGTTACTTTCCAAATGTACGGTAACTTGTATAATGTTTTCTGTAAAAATAAATGTGCCATCCGCTTTATGAATTGTATATTTGCCCATCATTCTAGTTTTATTCTTAGGCTAATTTATACTTTGTATCTCGTTATTATGGACACGTCCATATCTCATCTCTAGTTTATAACGTTCCAATCAGTACACACTTGGGCCGATTTATATTTTATAATATTCAATACAGACTCCACATACTTGTTCTGTTCAACCCTGGAGTCATGCCATATAAAAAAAGAAATTAATTCCATTTTTAAATTTGAATATTTACTTTGTTCTAATTTTAAATATTGACTATTGGCATTTTTTTGTGACTTTGAAATGGCTGAGTGTGTACACTAACACAAAATTCCTAAATTAGACAAATCATAAATATACTACATTCCTACTTTAATATAAATACATTTCGCTATATACAAATTGTAAATAAACTTTACTCATACATTTTATTTGCAATAGAAATGTATCATTTTCTAATGTATCGTTTTATAAAATTAAATATTCTAAATAAATACCCAAAGAAAGATTATGAATTTATTCTAGAACAATTCAAATTTGCATTTACTTTGATCAGATGCCAAAATTTTATGTTCGCTTTTGGCGTACTATAAGAAGTTAATCGATTTAGAAAATAAGATTCACTTTGAATACAAAATCTATATATATTAAATATTTTATATTAAACAATATCCTATTTATAACATTAATAAAAATGCTGGTAAATATTTCGATAGTTTCATTTGACATAAATATTTAGTATTGTACATTGAGCGATATCTGAAAATTTAGTCGCATGTTTTATTGTAATTTTATTAATGTAATGACGTCACCGGACTGAAGTTAGCTATAATGTTCCAATATGGCTGCCGTGAAGCGGCAACTTCAGGTCGGTGACTATTTTTGGGCGTGTATGATGTAATTTTTATTAAAGACACAATATGTTTCATTATCCGTATTCGTATGTATTTATATTTTTTGACAATAACAACTTTGGGATTAGTTTTAGATATTTGTTTTTTTATTATTTCAATGGGTTCTTAGGTGCTAAGTTTTTTAAATCATAATAATTGTGAGTGCGTGTCTTTATATAATCAGTTCTTGTCATTTAGTTGTATTGATTTTTATAAAATGCAACGAATTTTTTTAGTGTCATTTATATACTTTTTCTGACACGTTTTATTAAACTTTTATATACCTACATATATCGTGTCAATTCAAAAAATCATTATAATATATTGCAATAACTTTTGTTTTCTCGACAATGTATTTTAGTAGATATTCCATATAACTATATAAGGTGTTTTGAATATTGTGCGTAAGAAATACTTGTATGAAATGTTGTTGAGTATTTGTGTAATTTGCCATCTACATTAAGATCAATCCAGATCAAAAAATCGAACTTGTTTTGATGAATTTGTAGATTCACAGAATGTGGAAATTCATAAAATGACACTGTAGTTGAATACCATCAATTACTGTCTGAAAACAGCCTAATTTTATCATAATTGTCCACGATTATATTTATATCACTTGAGTCTAAGGTACTTTAAATATATTTGTGACTACTGAGTAAACCCATGATAATGGCTGCTTTGTATAGTAAATAAACCAGCAGACAAAATTTCAAACTGCTGTTTTTGATCCGGAACATAGGTCTACGTCACTGATTCATATAGTCATAGATATGTCAATGTCAATGTCAGATGTCATCACGCACTATAATTGGGCTGGCTGCAATTTTCATAACGTTACTCAACTGATATTCAAATAAAAAAATTATGACAAACAACAGTATTGTGGAACTATTAAGGTACACGTTTATATTTTTTATATACCCTCTATTCACGGAATATATAGTTGATAGGGGTGTTTTATAAAACGTAAATAACATAAACTAACTTTCCATTTTGAATAATATAGCCTCGCGAGCCTAGCCATACCAAAACACTTACTAAACATCTTTGACGTCTGTCATCTGTCACTCAAAATGTTCAATGAAAATACGAATATGTTCGTATTTTAAGTGTCAAAGTCGTATCTTCCCATCGTGGGCCTGAAATAAAACATCCCTTTTAGTTCTCAAGTAAAAGTCGGACCTAAATCGTGACATATACTAACTTTATTGAAACTTATTTTTAACATTCATATCGTTAAATCTGCCAGTGAAAAAATAAAACGAGCCCGTATGGTTGCAGTTATTTTTAAATAGATTAATAATTTATTTGAAAAAGAATGTAATGTTAGCAGCTATATGTGCAGTAGCTTTATATTTGTAATCTCTGTAAAAACGAGTGTTTGTCTGCTTTGATCGTGTAGTGTAAGCCTAGATCTAGGGTAGACATAAATATATAGATGTCCACCTTGTAAATAATGCTCCTTTACACTTAGGTAAATATACAGGTCATATGAGTTATGTGTTTTATTACCTTACCTCTAGTGTAAGTCTTTGTACAGTTTGGAACCGAAATACCGAGGCAATCCAGCAGTCGGACTATCGACGACCATAGACATCCGCATATAGGTTATGCAGATGCATTACCCCCCTTCCTCCTCCATCCATGGGCTAGCGGCTACTTACACACCGCACGAAACGCGACAACACATAATTTAGCATCTTCTGTAAACCTATCCTGGATCTACAGATCTTTGCTACCACAAGACGAATCTTGGTGGTAGGTTCCCACTCACATTATACCGACGCAGTTGATAGTCATGTTGTCGCGTTTCGTACAGTTTATGAATTTTTAGCGGCCCATTGGACGGGGATAGGTAAAGTGGGGCCACGTATATGCATCTGATTCTGGATATTCTGTCTGTGAGACTCGGTAGTCTGAACTGTTTCGTATTAGGAATGTAAGTAGTTCTTTGTTGGTATGCAACCAAAGTTATTATTTATTAATTTATTATTAGTGGACTAATAGTGTTATTAATTTACTAATAGTGGACCCGCGAAGATCGATATTCGATCTAAGTGACTCTTTTTTGTAATTAAGAACTAAATATCTTAAGACATATTATGAAATTGTATTTAAGGTAAACAATTTATGTTGAAATTTCAACACTTGCAAAAGACACAGAAACCTCATCAATAATTACGTGTATCTTATATATCAATGTGTCAAATGCATGGTAGTGTGTGTAAAGTTTTATTTTTTATATCAAAGTACTTTATAAACATTATTATTAAAATATATGAACGTTATGAACTTCTCTCACACGTAAACTATAAGCGAGCCAAATTTCATACTCGTCCGTGCACTGCAGCTGCACAACGCACTACTTAACCTCTGTTTGTGTAGTTGTTTAAAGGCATCAGTAAAAACGATGTTGCTTGACGAAAACTTGCTTTAGTAAAGGGCAGTGCCAAACTGCAAGCCTGGATGCGGCAGAATTTAACCGAAACCACCGGCGTAAAGTGACAACTGTGCTGTCGCGTTTCGTACTGTGAGGTGGTAGGAGAAAGGATGGCAGCGCATCTGCTTTACGAGGTTGGTAATGGGCGTCAAAAGTTGCCTCTGACCCTCCGTTCGTTTGGCCCCCTATGCTATATAAAAAATTCTAAAGCCCTTTCTATATAAGCACTACAAATAAGAGGAATCTATCTTGTAAGCGACATAACAAGGTAAGGTCAAGGTCTATAAATAGAATTCGAACAGGTCAGGTACAGATTTACTGTTACGGCGTGAGGTGCAACACAACTTATACCGTTACCACATAACGTTATACCTATTGAAAAAACAAAGACCGGCGTGTTTACAACAAAAATTATTACGGCAACTCAGTTACAGTTACAATGTTGATTGAGAATTGTTCTCAATCCCCATGACGTAATATTACTTCACGCCTGCAATTTTAAAATAGCAATATTACAATAATAGTGTTCGGATGTCAAAATCCAAATGGTCATGAGCGTCATAACTAAAAACTTGACTTTTGTCCAGAAAATTTCCAGAAATTCATTGTGTAAAATATATTATTGTGTTTATTATAGAAATTCTCCTGTGGCAGGACTACTGGTAGAAATCTCAATATGGGATAAGTAGTACCTTTGTACAAGTGTTTATAATATTAAGATTGTTATGTATGTTTTCCCTGTGTACATTAATTATTAAATAAATAAATATATAAATAGAGGTAGTATTGAAAGGACATGAATATTCTTCCATAACATTTACCTTGTTTTTATCTTATTCCCTAGTTAATTTTAACATTATACCTACACACATATGGGACTTCAATTCAATATTTTGTTCAATTGCAACTTATTAAGATTTATTATTAAATTACATTAATATCAACAAATTTGTAGCATGTTATGCAGATTTTAACTTTTGCTTACCTAGTGATCAAGGTCAAAAGGTCGTACGTTTTTTTGGGTGGTATTTCGAATTTAGTAAAATGATTAAGCGTACTTGATAGTATAAAGATAGAACTTTAAAAGCTTAAAATAAAAAATGTTTATTAAATACATCTCTGAAAAATAAATTAAATCTGTAATAAACGGGTATTCGTGTCACGAGTATTTAGTTTGTCTATTTCAACTTGCTGTTCAACAGGCAGCGTGGCCGAGTGGTCTAAGGCGCTGGTTTTAGGCACCAGTCCGAAAGGGCGTGGGTTCGAATCCCACCGCTGTCAAATACTTTTTACTTTTATAACTGAATAAGAATATATTTTTGTATTAATAATTGTTAATTCGTCCCTACCTTTCATATTTATGCTGCGGCTGCGACCCGGCAGCCGCCGTAAGGGGACTCAAAGTCCCGAAACGGCCCCCTCGACTCCCCATCCAAGGAGTTTGAGAAGGCAATGTGTTATATTTATATTTTTAATTCGCGCATTGAACAAATGGGAAAGTTTCTTTGGCGTATATCATTTAAGATTTTTAATATGAAATACTGACTATTTTAAATTTAGTATATTTTTTTAAACATTTCATTTGTCCTTTTCATCAACAGAGAGAACTTCAAAATTAAACCGTACGCGATGTTTTAACAAAAATCATATTGTGTTATATATTAAATACACTCATATTCGTAGTAACTATTATAGACCATTTATGTTTTTGATCATTACATAATATTATACATAAATAGTGTAAACAGACTTTTAAATTAAACTAGAGCTTCATTTCCCTAAGGTTAAGAGGGCCTAATAATATTGTACCTATAACCTATCCGTTGCTCTCACATACACTTATCTGCCCTAAAAGGGACTTCTAAAAGAGCCATATTTCTCCAGTTGACACTGTGCCAACACCTTGTCATTAAAATAATCATTTATTAAATTGTAATAGTCGAACAATATTTCATCATCCACTCGCCACTATTTCCTATTAGTACAGGAATTTATAAACAAGCAAAGAATCATTAGGAGCCAACGCACTGTAATAACCTCATACGCTCTCTCATCTAAATCACAACTCTGTTAAGTTTTCGAATATAATATCATCTCCAGAATCAGTAGGTAGGTACATCATTTCTACTGACACTAGCTACTATATCTCATACTCTGCAGTAGCACTTAAAAAACACTAGGACTTGAGTCCTAGATCATTTTGAAAAAATATTATCCTAGTCATTATCGGCTCTTAGAAATCCATTGAATACCAATCCAATACAAGCTAAAAAAAATAATGTAGTAAGATCGGCCTTAAAATAGGTCACCTTTCTGAAAAAGTAATCTCAAGGAGAGAAACGCTAGAACTGTCTGTGACCCGCAGGGAAATCCTACTACTATTTTATTTATTTGTTTATTTCATTACGCAGTTCATACGAAACCCTGAATAGGATCTAATATTTATTTTGACAAAAAGTTTAACAGTCAGTTCCAGTTAGAAATCTTGTGTCTCGGTGTTTGTATTCGTATGTACGGAGTATTCCTCCAGAAGGATCATGTCATTTTATGTGTTTATTCGGTAAGTATAGAGAAAAAATCGTAAAGTATTTATAGACGAACCGATATGACCTTATTCAGAAAAAGGGCTTACTTTTATTTGAAAGGTCGACGACGCTCCTGCAAACCCTAGGTTTTGCGGATGTGTATGGGCGGTGATAGTTACCTATCACCTCCTTGTTTATCCCTTGTATAATCCTTGCGACACAACAGCAGTAGCTGTAGGAACGAGCGGCCCAGCCTGTTATGTCAGTTTACAATTTAATATGTCTGTTTAGTGATTGCCGCTGTTGGTCCTTGCGACACAACAGTAGTAGCTGTAGGAACGAGCGGCCCAGCCTGTTATGTCAGTTTACAATTTAATATGTCTGTTTAGTGATTGCCGCTGTTGGTCCTTGCGACACAACAGTAGTAGCTGTAGGAACGAGCAGCCCAGCCTGTTATGTCAGTTTACAATTAAATATGTCTGTTTAGTGATTGCCGCTGTTGGTCATTGCGACACAACAGTAGTAGCGGTAGGAACGAGCAGCCCAGCCTGTCATGTCAGTTTACAATTAAATAGGTCTGTTTAGTGACTGCCGCTGTTGGTCCTTGCGACACAACAGCAGTAGCGGTAGGAACGAGCGGCCCAGCCTGTTATGTCAGTTTACAATTAAATATGTCTGTTTAGTGACTGCCGCTGTTG
>LUGF01053306.1:3809-22019 GCA_001625245.1 Calycopis cecrops
AAGCTAATATTACTAGTATTTTTTTAAATTTGAATCTGTTGTTAACCCCGTTCCGTATAATATTATATAATCATCATAATATCATATCATAATATTATAGCTATGGTATGATTCATTCGAAGTATGACTGTTATATCACATGGTATATTCTATTCGTCTTTTTATTTTTTATTCGTATCAGTGTTCAGTGGGTACTATCGTCATTTTGGTACAGATATTCGTAAAGCAAATTCAATTTATTCCTTTTTTCTTAGATATGACTTATGAAAAAAATATTTAATAATGAGAAGAAAAAATGATTGATCCTATACCGCAACGAATAATCTCAAAAACCTCCGGACCAATTTCTCCCACCATTAGTATGCTTTTGCTGGGAGTAACATCGGCTAAATATATTTTTGTTACCTGACGTAGTGTTTATGTATGCAAGGAGTCGCATACGTCGCGAGTTCACGAGAGGCGAGAGTTATTGACGTGAGAGTCACAGGCGAGAGTTATTGACGTGAGAGTCACAGGCGAGAGTTATTGACGTGAGAGTCACAGGCGAGAGCGGTCGGACGACCCGTGCTACTAATGACGTAACGAGTCGTCTTATGCCGTGGTGCCTGTATGTACTACATTTATGGCGACGAGGATGGGATACACCGTGGTGCACGCAAATACTACACCTACCGCATATAAGAGACTGTACAATGTACATACCCGTTACTTTAAAATAATACTTGAAACTTACCCGAGGCGCCAGCGCTAGAAGACGACCCTCCGCTTTCTGGAGCTTTCGGTGATTCATTTTCTGAATTTGCTGTAAATATATTTTAATTTTATATACATTTTTTAACAACAACACAATAATTAGTTTTTTTAATAAGGAATATGAACTCTTCTTTTTATTAAAAAAATACTCCATAAAAAGTATAATACGACGATATTTTTTTTATTATATTTTTCGAAAATAGAAAAACAGAATTAATACCTAACAATAACCAACGTGTTTTAATGGTTTTACTATTAGATAACAGTAGTACTTAGATAAGTATCAATTTCTCAAGAAAAAAAATATAATATCAACTACAATAATGCAGAAAATATAAGTAGTAACTAAATAATAGACTTCATAACAAAATATGTATTTTACAATGTTATTTGCCGGTTAAAAAACATGAATCTAATAAGTTAATGTCACCACTGCTGCGGCTACATAGCAACCAAAATAAAAATGTAGCTTTAGCCAGATTACTAGTTCTGAAATTTTCAGAACACCATCATATATAAGACGTGGAAGCCTTGACCTCCCATATCATAACAAAGGTATTATGATATGATATTATAGTAAGAAATTTATCTCTGGTCGTTTGTGCCCCTATGATAGAAAATAACTGCCTGTTGAGCGTGCATCTTAGGCCCCAGATTTTATCTTATTTAGTTAACAATTTACCATCAGAATCGGCATTAGATTCTCCTGCACCTTCATTGATACCTGAAAGTAAACAGAGAGGTTTTTAATTGGTGTATGCATTTTCCATCTTTCAAACAGTAATTATTATAAATGATCCGTGAAGCTATAATTTAAATAAATTTATTATGGTAGAGCAAGCAAAAGTATAGTAAGTACATTCGTTTTCTCTTGTCCGCCTATACTAAAAAATGGTAAGACTTTATTAATATTGTGAAACTGAATTTGTAGGAATGTCTGAATAATGGCGCTTTTGCAGGTAATTCGAGGAGCTGCTAGTTATATGGCTGAACAAAGTCTTTGCAAACTTACTTTTGTAGTTTATTTCATACAAAGTATTTACAGTATTCTTATTGTACTATGGCTGTACTAGGCTGGTTTATTGTGTAGAAAAATATAACTTTAATACGGTACCTTCAGCATTCGATCTTGTTCGGCTTTTTCCTTTATTATTAGCTGAAATGAAACAAACCAATGTATTAAAAGGAGGTAACGTAATAAGTAAAAATTTTCCTTTACTAAAGTCATATACAAATATAATTTCACGTGAATAAATTATTTATTTATTTCTAGGCAACACAAAAAAGTTTATCTCGAAATAGTTTCGGGATATTTGATTTATTTCAAAGATCATGTGACATTTCATGACCTTCAAGGGTTAAACTTCGTATGCCTACTAACCACTCAGTAGCTAAGCTTTTAAAGGCATAAAAACTGCCGTAAAAAGTATATAAAGCATAATATTATCACGGAACAAAAAACATCCACGCTAAGTAATAGAAGAGTAAATAAATGGTTATTCGAAAAACAATAAACTTATTGTGTTCTTAAAAGTTGTAAAGATACATACATGTAGAAATAGAACTAGCCCCACCGGATCCGCTATTCTTTGCTAAAAAACATCAAATTTATAGTCTACATATTAATGGATTAATGGAAGAAAATAACAATTTCATCAGCTTGATGAGATGTAGTGCCGAGGTACATTGTAGACGAACACTGCTCGCACGGCCGGGCTGACGTTTCTTGCGGTTTATGAGTAACACGGCGGGCATGGGGGTAAAGAAGGGCAACTGCATAATTATGTCGATGTTAATGGGCAGCCACTAAATGCCTCTGATTGCTCGTTTCTCCCTCTATGTTATATAAAGTACGTGACTTGGCATTTTTCTCAAGAAGACTAAAGCCCTATATTGTCATATTATTTAAGTAATTATCTACATAATTATATCAATAACATGTTACTTAAACAGATGCTATCTATCTATACATCGACGTCTAAATTTAAAATTAAAAAAAGGATGAAAATTTAATAGATTTAATCGACAAATTAGCAAATAGAGTATAAGATATAAGAAAAAAATATTTACCTTCCGAGTTTGCAGTACTTGCACCAGTTCCATTGTTGTTAGCTACAACAATATTATTATCATTACGTATTTGTACCAATTAATAACTTTGTATAGAATGTAACATAATGACTGATAATGTCAAAAGATCACGATATTTTTCTAAAAAACTAGGGCCTACTTAAATCCTACTAAAGCGTACTAAACTTGTTGTATAAATTCTATAAAAATAATACTCTCTCCTATCTGATTAGAGTCATTTCTCCTTCAAAATTAAGGCTTCTTGTTCAGTTTAGATGTGTGCTGTTCTTATTAGTTTATAAAGGTAGAAAGGACATGTTGACTAGTTGTCGATATCTTTAATGCTATTTCATTGTATGTGTTATTTAATATTTTACTTCCGATTTTACATATGCAAGGTCTTTCTTTAAATGAACATGTGGCTCATGTAAGCATGTGAGTGACAAGCGTCGTAAATATATACATTAGAGCTACACCAGAAGGACCAAGATGCGGTAAATCACATTAATACATATTACCTACTATAAATGCTATGTCTATCCTATTTCTGGAAATATGTTAAGATCTCATAGTACTCTACAATAAAGTCATTAATATCCTATTACAACACTGTAGGTGCAGTAAAATATATAAAAAAGGAGTTTTACAGTCAGATTCCGAAGCAGCTGATCCCGATCCAGTATTTTCTCCTGTAACACAAAAGTTGACATTAAAATCGAAAGTCGAAGTCAAAAGCAGTGTGACACCTTTGAATAGTATTTAGATTTTGGTCTCCTACCCTCTCTCACGGTCTCGTTGTCGAGTCTGATTACCGATCTTTAGGAATTAGAATAAGATTTTAGCAGATTGATGTTGACCCAGAGGAAGCTCCTTTTCCTATTTACGACATCACCTTTGCAGAATTGCCGTTGCCTTAAAGCCAGCACATTAAAAGCTGACACGGTGTAGCCTTATTAGCATCACCAATTTTGTATACTATTGTTACCAATTTTGGCTTCATTACAGTGTAGTATAATGATTTGACATAACTTAGTAAGCATACAAAGTTCGACACTATATAATAAAAATAATAAATACCTTTAGAATTGGACTTAGATGTGCCTCCTCCTTCATTGTTAGCTAAAATGAAAGAAACATATAAAGTAGCACAAACAAAAAAAAATACATGTGGTTCAAGACATTTTTTTAGCTAGATTTTACTATGCAATGCACAAAATAATGGCGGCGTCTGAATGTCCAGTTGTTTGTCGTGGTTCGATGACATGCAGGTCCTTTGGTTTTCCCTTAAACGAAATCAATAACTCGTCCACTTAATGTATATTATATTCGATACTTCAGTACCAATTCTAAAAGAATGGCTATCAATCTGCTCAATAATGTTCTAATATGTGCATGCATTAGCGTATGTAGAATTTAATTCGACTGGTTTTTTTCATTTATTCTACTATAATAAATATTATAAAAATACTGACTTTACAAAAAAGAACTATAATGGGTAATATATAGCCATAGTATATATTTTATAAATATATCAATAAATACCTTCAGCATTGGAGGAACTTGATCCGCTTTCTTCGTTGTCAGCTATATGACAAATGAAATACAAACATTACTGCAAATATACGAAATACCAGCTTCCGCCCGCATCTTCACCCGCGGCTGACTTGTGAATCTAAACCATTCTCAAATCCCCTTCAACACACAACAAATGTCGTCAACATCGGTCCAGTTGTTTAGGAAGAGGTCAGTGACATTCACACGCACACAAGAAACATGTACAATTATATAGAATATATAAGTGTTGGTGCTTAGTCTTTTTAGTTAATTATTTTTTAAACTTATAATTGCCATGTAGATGTGTAGCCTCCTCATGTTCATTGGCTGTCAATATATATTTGATTGAATTGTTATATTTTTTTTTATGAATATCTGTAGACTTAACACACCACGTTAGCCTAGTCCCGTGCTAAGTACCGTAAGGACTTGTGTAACAGGTACTAGATAATGGAAATATATTTAATGTTTTTTAAAAATTTAAGAAATTTTTAAATATTTAAGATTTTTAATATAGAAATACATATAATACAAAGTTTAACATCCATGACCTAGGCGGGATTCGAACCCGCGACCCCTGGCGGAACATGCTACGCTTATCCGAGCCTTGTACCACTGCGCCAGCCTGGTCGTCAAATTATATAAACGGGGTAAAGCTAGGAGGAAGAAGAGGATGACTAAAGTAACAACTCACCTTCTCCGTTTGCAGTTGCGGTGCCGTTTCCTTGATTATTGGCTAAAATAACACCACAAAATTAATGAATTATGAATATATGTGTTTTATTAACATGTTCCTATATTCATATTATTTTTACAAGCTAAAGATTCGAGGTAATTGACTTGCTAATTGCAGTAGTTATTTATAAAAAGGAGTAGTTATTTATAAGTTGCAATCTCAGTTATAGTAAACATATTATGCGACACACTAATTTAAGACTTAGTACTACTAATTTAGTACTTTGTTCCAATTCGAAACGAATGTACAAAACATAAGATCCTAAATGATGAAAATCATTGAATTTTATTTGCAGTTTTACCAATCAATATACATGCATGCGTGTTTGTTTTACAAATAAATGAAATAAATAAATCTACAGTGTATTAAAATATATGTAGGTATGCAAGATTTATTTAAAAGATGCGTTGTAATGTAAACATTCTTCACTTTCCGGAATTTCTGTTCGTGTATAAGTATATTATTACTAAAACTCACAACTTGCACCCGATTCACTGGAGCCTGTTCCATTATTGACAGCTATGACAAAGAAAAAACAATTGAAAAATACATTATTTTGAACCTTAGAAAATTTATGTATACAAATATAATTTATATGTACCTGCACTGTTTGCTTCACTCGATCCTGACCCGTTGTTGGTAGCTGTAATAAAATTAATAATTAAAAAAAAATATTCGTGAGGTCATTAGTAGTGCCCTAACCATCTTGGAGATAGTAGCGTTTAAAAAGTGGAACGTTCTCAAAGTAATAGTAATCAATCTAATTAATTTATACAATTTGACGAAAGTTATCCGGTCGTGTCTGTCCACTTTTGTGCATTGCTGCGAGATGATTCTTATTGTATATTTATAAAAAAACTTACAGTCGGCAATGCTGTCACTTGATCCTGTTCCTGGGTTGCTGGCTGAAATAGGAATAAAAATATATGTCTTAATGTAGGTGCAGCACTGAAAAGTTTATCACAAGTTATTTACAGTGACGATTTACCTAAATAAATAAATGAAAAAGAATTCAAAGTTACATGCATTACCGGCAAATAATTTACTACTCGAGTGATATTTTTTCCTTTCAAAGAAATACAGAAGACAAAGCTACATTATCGGAAAGTAGACTATATTTTAGTGGGCCCTCGTCGGCTAGTATAATATATATGCATTTATGTACCTACGTATATTGTGTATACACATAATATACGTATGGAATAATATACATATGGTGGCTTTTTTTAAGACAATTCCATTTTCACGCAGTGTTAAGTTTTTACTGATATCTGTAATCGCAGACTGTCGCTTTTTTCCATAATTACCTGTAGACTGAGCTACCGAGCTGCCACTTCCAGTATTATCCGATTCGGATGCAGAGTTCGACTCGCCGGCTATTTGGTTGTCGGCTGAAAGAAAACGAAGTGATATCAATAACTGTATTCAGTACACTGAAGGATTTGGTTTCGTTAATTCTGCCGCAATTCAGTAATCATATTTCTTTAAAATAATTGTATAGATGCTATACTACATACGTTTCTAATAGAAATTGTGTTGGGTATTGATCAAATCGGTTTTTCTTAATTATATAGTATATTATTTATACCATTTGTTGTTATCTATATATCAGTTTGGAAGTCTAGACTGCCAGTGCTCGATCGTTTTCACCCTGATCTCTTTTAGAAAAAGAGATAGAGTTATAAGGTACGAAGACATTCCCTGTGTAGATGAGTTGTCCTCCGTTCCTGTTATAATGCACTGCCTCTTATTTAAATGAATGCGAATAGAAAAGTAAAGTCATCAGAAACATACCTTCAGAATAAGAATTACTCGATCCGGATCCGTTGTTGTTGGCTGGAATTCAATTTTTAAAATGAAAGTAGGCATAATCATTTTTTTAACATAACAATTGAATATTTGGAATACTTATCACGTGAAACAAATAGTAGTAAAGGTGACTTAGTGACAAATACAAATAGGGTTTTCCTAGACAAGCTTGTTCCATCGTCGGCCACGTCGACACATACCACCAGGCGAGACAGCAGTCAAACGCAAGCCAAATAATCTTCACGCGTCCATAGGCTACGGTAACCACGTACCATCAGGCGGGCCGTATGCTTCTTTGCCACCATCGTGATATAAAAAAAAATCTTCACAAACTCTTATCAACACGTTGAGATGACGTGAGCTAGCCCAACAGGTAGCGATGCACTACAGCATTACTTATTTTAGTCGGTCCTGGGACATACGTGTACATACGCCGACGTATCTGTAGAACCTATAACTGGAAGTCTATCGGCTTTTGTAGTCATAAAGTTAAATCCGACTGTTTATTATATCTACTATTAAAGTTGAAGAAATATTATGTAATTCAAATTTACCTTCCGATTCAGAATTACTGCTTCCATTGCCGTTGTTTGTGGCTAAAATGTATTTGTAATTGTTATTTGTACAAAAATTTGATCACAAAGCTATACATAAATATTATAGACCGCAGCACAAATATATATTTTTGATCGAAAACTCCTTTAGTGGCGTTAGGCGTTAGACATATAGAATAGTGGACTAATGCCTACTACTCAGCAAACTACTAAATTAGCTAGTTAAATACTCATAGCATGTCAAGATTTTTTAAAATATTGTGTATATTGTGTAAGAAGCGAGAGAAGAGGAAAGTAATAATTAACACCTTAGAGAAAAATTACACAGCTAATTCTAAATATTACATATAACATTTTTCTTGTACCTCTACGTAGGTGTGCGAAAGCTGCGGCCGGATAGACAATGCGAAACTATAATGCTTCTTTGTAACAAAAATTACAGAAACATGCCAATAAAAATTACCTGATGCGTAAGCATTACTTGTCCCGCTCCCGTAATCGTTTGCTAAAAATATTATAATATATTGGCGACTAGTTACTTTTTATATTTAGAAATAACGAAGATCATCAATCAGCAGTCGATCCAAACTGGATGCCATTACCATGGTCCTCTTGATTCGGTATTCATTACAATTGGTTGTCGATTTCTGCTTTTATTTTGATATATTTTTTAGATAAAAAAGGTGATACCACATGCATGGCTATCAGAATAGTATTTTTTTTAATTGTCATACTGTTATTTTTTTGCAGCCGACTATGGCGACACGCCATTTGCCAACTTCAGCTTAACGGATATTTTCTTTAAAATGTTATGAAAGAAAAATTTTACCTATCGCATTTGATACAGCTACTCCATCTCCATAATCTACAAAAAAAGTTCGTTTTTAATATTATCAAGCTTTCTCTTTCGTGCAAAATATTGTAATTCATTCTATAGCGCAAACATAATATATGACTTAGGGCCTAAAAGAGTACTATAAAATATAGAACATAATTTGTTTTAAATCTTGTAGATTAATAGCATAAGCTAATTTTTGTCCTAGTCCATGGGAGTATAGTTGCAAAAAAGTGAAAGTTGCTGCTGCACTGCTGAGTTCTGACTTCTGTTCTTTTTTCTACCGTTAGATAAAATATGAGTGTTTGTTTATTGAACCTTGCGATAACCTTTGCTTAATTTTTAACAAAAATTATTCGTTTTTTGAGAGTATCGAAAAGGTTTCTCGTGTAAATGTAGAGTATACTCTACACAATCATTTTATCCCAATAGTAAAAGTAAACTATATTTAAGCAAAATACACACGATATTCTTCCTGCAAGATGTAATGCGAAGACAAGTGTAAGCTAGTAAAGGGGACGGAAGACGTACAGTTTTCCAGATAGACTATATCAGAAGCGCTATTTTACTTAATATTAAATAAATAAAATAAGAATCTTACCTGAATAATCTGGATCTTGGGCCTCTTCGGCCAGAAGACCAATTGGTAAAACTAAAAGTAGAATTAATAATTTATTATTAAGAAGCATTTTGAAGCTTCGTTAACTGATGATTCCAAATCCACCACGAGCTTATATATGAGAAAGCCGCAATAAAATATAATAATAAAATACTGTCGTGATTAATTAAACAATATTTTTCATTAAACTTATTTAGATTCATGATGCACGTGTAAAGAAAATAACGTCGTGATCACGCCGTCGATAAAAATGATTAAAAAAACATTAAATTATGTTCCTAACTTCATTGTTACAAGCCCATAACTTCATTATAACAAAATTATACAGCAGGCGTAGACATTACTTTTATTTAAAAATAATTTGTTAGTATTGAAGGTGAGTACCTAAATAATTTGTCAGTAATTATGATGCAATATCTTGATCTTCTTCACAACAGCTTTTCCAACAGATTCCTTGCTAAAGCTGAATTATCATAATCATCATTGGTCTTTATCGGTCTACTAAAATAAGCTTTCTGGATAAACTGGAATAATTAAGAAATATTAAATATAAGGAGTTCCTCCTTAGATCTTTAACCTGATGAAGTAGTTAAGTAGTAGTAGTAGTAAGTTCTAGTTAATGCCGGTCCTATAGTGTTTATTTTTTCGTATAACCTAATAATTAAACGAAAATTAAGCGATTTCTTCATTAAGTTAGTTTAATCTACTACACAAACAACAAAATAAATCTGTACGCCATGTCTCTAGTACTTAGTTTAATCTATTTTCGAATCCTTTCGGGGAGGTTGAATCTATCATCTCCAGAATGAGATGCATCTAAGTAAACTACCTAAATTTGATGTCCTTTATGGATTATAAAAAAGATTTAATCGTTTGAGATTCTTTAAGATTTGTTTAGGGCTGAATATATTCTGATGAAATGTTCACAAATGTCTTATGAGATTATAAGATTAAAAAGCTCATTATTACAAAAATATAATTGACAAATATTAATATAACGAATTCGCTGAGAGATGATGAGAAAGATGTTCTCTTTAAGTTTTAATAATTCTAAGCAAAATTCGTCGTTCACAAATTTTGTATCAATATTATTTCAATATATTTCGTCATGTCGTAAAAATGAACGTAGACATCTTGCCTTTATAGCTTCTGAGTAGATCGACTTCAATATAGGCAATATCGTCTGCAAGTTTCCTCTTTTATGCTACTATTAAATTGGAATCCAGTGATTTGAATATTACACACTGCTTTAGAAATCGTCTGTATTTTTTTTCTCAGCAATTCATAAATCTATACATATATTATCGAAAGAAATAATACAAAGTTTGATTTCTTTATATGATTTTCAGTCGTAACATTTAAAACATAAATTTATAATTATTTGTAATGGATCAAACACTGGAAACAAGGTAGAATATAAGTATGTATGTGCCAAATTTTATGAAAATCGATTCAGCAGTTTTTGCATGAAGGGGTAACAAACAAACATACAAACTTTTGCATTTATAATATTAGTAGAATTAGTAGGATTCCACGAAATATCATACACAAAATTCATCAACTTTAAGGCGCACAACGCTGTTCTTGTACATAAGGGAAAAATAAGAAAGAAAACATTTGTATAGTGAATTTTATTTATTGTTCAAGCAATGTGTGTACTTTTATTTCTACATCAGTTCAAATATTGTAGCTGTTATTATGTTTAATTTCAAAGATGTTATTAGATTAGATTGAATAAAAGCTAAACGAAATCAAGATAAAAACTATGTTAATACATAATACCTTTTTAATATAAAAAGTTGCTCAAAAAGTTTGACTACAAAAAAACGAGTTTATGCCTACTTTGCGTATACAGTACGTATTAGATTGAACATTTGGTAAGACGAACTGCATATCTGAAACAATGGAAAATGTTCCGTTAATACTATCCTTACTAACTTCTCAGGCTACTAAGCACGAAAATGTATATAGGTACGTGATACAGAATGCCTTACACGAGTAAAAGTATTCATATTCATAGGTACAAATCCCTTGGCAGTGATTACAAAAGCCTTTTGTGTTCTGACCATAAACATCAACAGTATTTTCTTGGTTTCTGCAGAAGCATTCGGCCAATTGGAGAAAAACACCGCGTTTGTTAGGTCCTCGCTCTGAAATGAGAAATGTCAATTCTAAAACTTATTTGTTCTTATTATTTCGTTAGTCGTTCTTTATTTCGTTATATGCGGTACGTTATGAAGATAGGAATGCATATTATATTACGTTTTTAAATCAAAACTATATTATAATTATGCATTGATTCTTCTCGACGTGCCGCTTATTACATATTGCGACTATATATTTTTTATATTGCTTTTAAAATAATGTTTTCACATATAAAGATATAAAGATACATAATTTGTCTGAACATATAGTTCAGACAAATTATGGAAGAACTTGCGGGAAAACTTGTTTTATGATTTTAAAATTAAAGTCATGGCTCCAGCCAGTCCCCGGGACTGAAGCCCTTTAGTGTTTGACGACGCTCATAATCATTTTCATAGAAATTATGCAGATATTTTACTCTCCCTGACTTTTCGCTCAGTAAGCCAACGAAAACTATTAATTGGACGAAACGCCACAGAAAAGTCTTCACTTCACGTCAATACTTACATGAGCAAAAAATCTCAAGGTTTATATATTTCCTGCTACTGTAGCAGCAATGGCACATTTTATATAAAAAAAAACAGTTCTCATTTTATTTTTTGGCAACGGGACCTTGTGGTTTCACCTATTTGAAGTTTATAAAAAAATGGTGGTAGTTAAATAGAAAAAATGTCTAGATTTACAGCTCATCAAAATTCAACTAGATTCAAGATATATCTGAGCGACTCTTCTCCTTTCCACGCCGGGGCTTCGCCACTGGACCCAATTAGAGCCACGCAGAGCTTAATTTGATATAACCATGGACGTATATGAATTGATTTTTATCTTATTACTTACGTGATCGCTTATTATTTGTCCATAAATACATTGATTTAAAACGTCGAGTAATACAGAAGCGCACATTGAGGCATAGCGCACAGCTTTGTAAAAGTTTCCGACCACCTGAATAGTAATGATATTAAATTACGTATAATAAATACATTTTGTTTTAAAGAAATAAAAGAAAATCCCATTAAAATAGTTACCATGCAAGTAAAAGCAGTTAAACAAATGAAAACAGCCCCCAGAGAATAGTTAAGAAGCATTGCATCACCTAACACTGAGTCGAGATTGACCGAAGTTCTGGAAATTGTTATTGTTATTATACTTTACAGATACGAATGAAGTTTGATTAAAAATACAACCTAAATACGTACTTAGCCAGAAAACTATGTTTCGCTATTAAGACTTTCAATTTTCGCTGCGTTCTAATGTCATCTTTATTTGTAATAAGATTCTCTAAATGGTTGCCGATAATCTTCAATTCCATGCAAATAAATCCGATGAATGCGGCGTGAATTAAATTTAAGAAAACATACACCCAAATAACAATAGTTGTCATCACGCTTTCCCAAATATAAACGGTCCAGTACCATTTTATTTTGTCAAATGGGTACCAACCGTCGAACGGATACAAATATTCGCTATTATTTCCATTGAATTTTGTATCATATACCATTACTAAGTACGGAAAAGAATTTACTACGATAACCAATCCAGCACAGTAATAAATTAGAAAACGGTTGAAAAATCTGACATTTTTTCTATAACGGTCAATAATCTGTCTCTGTTCCTTGGTGTCTGACACAATCTCCCAAAGATCAATAAAGAAATGGTTGACAACGTGATCATACAACTCTTTGTTCAATTGGACCCTCGTGAATTTCATTAGCCCCATAACAACAACACCTAAGTTCGGAACAACATTTACAACTTCTAACCAGTCGTCGCTTTCGTTAAAATAAATTGTTAGTGATAGTTGAACTGCTGTGCACAAAAGCAAAAAATATGTCGCAAAGTAACCCATCATTTGCCATTTCGTCCTGCCAACGAAAGGACAGAGAAATATTTTCGCGCCCATCCTCTGTAGAAATTTTAATTCAAGCTGAACTTCCTTCTTTTCTTCCATATTTCTTGTAAATGTATGTACCGGGAGAAACTTCTATGCTCATTTGAACTTGAATTCATACTGGACAGAATATTGGAAAACCATTTATGGATTTACATGTCTATAAATTAGAGATCTGTCGATCAAAGTATCAAGTACCCTTATAGTTAGCCTTTAATCTAAGTCAAAGATTTACTCGTTCGACAGTCAAGTGCCTATTAGTTATCTATTTTCTAATGTCAATCACATGAACCTTCTTTATGATCATAAGTCTCTTAGAATTTCCAATGTGATGGTTGAACTTGAAATCAATTATACCTATAGTAGCTCGTATCTAAAAAAGTAGTGGCAGCAAAGTGAATAATTGCAAAAACTGATAAATTAAAATATTAATATTATGAAGAGGTAAAGTTTGTAACCCTGTATAGCAACAACAACAAAACACATCTTCACTCCTGTTATGTACCCGATGGTATGGCTATACTTGTATAGGAGTAGGCAGAGTGCAGCGAGTGAAGAACCAAACATCACGAGTCTACTGAAATACTGATTTGACATGAAGATTATTTTACTATCAGAAAGCTACGTTATTCAAACTTTTTCTTATTATTAAATAAATTTATTTTTTTGCTCCCAACGAAATGGGTACGGCTAGTTATGTTACTTATGTACCTATATATCTATGGCGCACTTGTGTCAATGCCAGTCGAAGTGGACCGCGCACGCCAGGAGATCTGTCTTACGTCATCGATGTAAAGCAACTTTTATTTTATCACTACAGAATGACAATTTAGTAAGATATAGTGCTACACTTTGTGCTGTGTGTGTTTTCGATGGCCCATAACTCATATGTATAGCCTTCACGAATGTTTATAAGGTAGTCTTTAAGAGGCCTCGTTTGCCTCCATATATTAAAAAAAAATTATGTTATTAAGTAAATAAATAAAAGTCGGGTACCTGGGGTACTTAGTCATACTTTATTATTCCTAAAATATTATTAGGCAAGCCTGACTGTCTTAAATTTCTCTAATACACACATTATTGAACATTTAATGAATAGATGGTGGAAAATGATTAAATACGCCACTATGTCTTATAAGTTAAATTCCATTTTCCATTGTTAATCGTAATCTAATACCAAGTGAAAATGGGTCAAGGAGCTCGTACATTGCCTTATAATTTGCTCGTATTGTTCGGAGTTAAACCTCGGGAGGGCACCACTCCACAATGCCGTTTGGAGCCCTTTGATGCATGACTAATATCTGTATTAATCCGATGAGAGTATGTCATCCACTCCAGCCTAATGTAGGTACGGCTTTTGTACGCTCTTTGTGATACCCCTCGTGCAAGGGCTATGATTAAATGATACATTTTTTAAATTATATCCGTATTGCCGAATTTTACATATTTAAGAAGTTAGAGTAAATAGATAAATAAAAATGAATGTTTGTATGTCCTTTATACATATGTAGAATCATTAATCATTAGACCTTATGATAATCTTAGGCAAAGTTGTCATGCAAGAGCCGATGATGGTTTCTGGATTAGGTTTTTTAAAATTTCAACCCCTAGGAGGATGAAATAGCGGGTGAAGTGTAAGTGCATAATTGAGTGACGCGGGTAACACCGCGGAGCAAAGGAGAATCAAACCCAATAGTATTCTGTTCAGATCATGGACGGGATGGGTATTTTTTTTTATATATGCTTTAAATTAGTTACCTCTTGATTTTTTTTAGTATCATAGAGCAACAAAACAGGCGGAAACAATTGATGACTATCGGCGCTCATACAACGTCATCTTATCAAAAACATTCTGTAGAATAACCAAGTCTCGCAGTTCAGATTTTCTACCGTAAATAGATGTGAGATCATTGTAATATCAAGTCGGTTAATTTATTTAGTCCCTACTTAAGGAACCTTCTGTCTTAAGCTATTATCATATCAATATTAAAAATCTTTTACATTTTAAATAAATAGATTGACTTGAATGGTACAGCTGTGCCGCTTTTTTGCTCGACTTGACGGGGGCACGGCAGTGCCCCCAGATTATGCAGGAGCGATCCTTCCCACTTCTCTCTATTGAGCCAAAGGATACTCAGAAGAAGAGCCAGAAGCCAGTCGGTTGCAATGCTTCATACACTACCTCATAAAAAATATCGAACGTAAAATTGGATTAACAAAAATAGAAATACTATAGTCAACTAAAAGACACCCCAGAATACCTTATTTAAATTTAAATAGAGGATCATTTCATTCTAAATTGTATTCATTTGTGGGATGTGTTTTGAATCTTTACAAATGCGACCTCATATGTTTCTGATTGTCCATTGCGAAACCAATTTATGAAAAACCCTATTCTCTTTTCATCTTCAGCCACACGCAACGGTGAGGCGAATATACGGAGTGTTACGGGATATCTAAGTAGATTGGAAGTATAGGAAGCGCGTCATGTTTGAGCCTTTTATCATGTGTATTATTTATTCACACAATAAGATATGGGTTTCCATATCGAGCGAAATATCTATATAGAGCAGGGTCTTTTTAATGTGGTTTACGCCGGTGTATTTCTATATTAAAGAATTTGAGTTACACAAAATCTCTCTTAAACAGAATCTGTAATCAGGATATGTAACTTGGTTCAACTTAGTAAGAGGTCAATTAGTAAGAGGTAGTGCCACGCTGTATGCTTGCATGCAGCCGAATTGGGCCGGCACGACCGGGGAGGTACCTCTCGCTTACACGAGACCGGCGTGAAGTGACAGCTGTGCTGTTGCGTTTCGTGCGGTGTGTAAGTAGCCGGTGGCCCATGGAGATGGGAGGAGAAAGGGGGGCAGCGCATCTGTATAGTCTCTATGCAGATGTCTATGGGCGTCGGTAGTCATGAAAATGGCTACAACTGCTCGTTTGCCCCCCTATACCATAAAAAAAAAAAAAAAAAAAACTTGAAACGCACTCATATTATAATACATTTATTTCGACTAATCACATTGATATTTATATTGTCATTTGTTTTTCGATGTCGTGTTGATATTTTTAATTAAACTAAAATTGTTTTATGTTCAATGAACAATCAATAACTTATAGTACCTATACATATTGCAACGCTCTCAGATTGTCCCAGACATCTTCATTACTTACAGATAATTTAACACTCAATACGATATGATTGTATTACCAACAATATTAATTAAGATAAGATGAAGAATATTGACTCATCTATGAATCATTTAACTAAAATAGCACTGCATATTGCGAGCGTTACATGACTTAAATAACACAGTATATAATATAATATGTGTAATAGTATAAAATATGAACAAATTGACAACTTAAATATCACATCTTAGCAACTCTAGATATATAACAGAGACAGAATGAAGATCTCTTGAAGAATAATAAAGCGGAGGTTATGAACGAGATGAGGTAGATGTGCTCGCTTCCACACAATAAGGAATAGAGGATTTTATACGAACGGCTGAAGGTCTCACACGTCAAATTTCACGTGAATAGCGCTCACCCTTACAACGGAATCTTTATAAATAGTTGCGCAAAGGTGGTGCTTAATTTGATGGAAATCTCGTCCCGATTCAATGCATACCGGGAAGTCAACGGATTGCGAGAGTTTGCTGAATAGATCTGATTTAATTGAGCTTCTGATTAAGCGGAAGGCTTTTTTGAGACTCAATTATAGATGTTCAGGAATAGACTACGAAGATTTATGATTGTTTTACTATTTTAATTGATAGTACATATTTTCCAATGATACTGTTTTAAGAATGATGATTTTGCCATCGTGTTTTGTGTTCTATATAGCTAACTTTGTCCCATAGGGAAAGAGATGAGCGTCAGTAGTCACCAAATGACTCCGATTGTCCTTTTGATTCTTATGTTATAAAAAAGTAATACATAGGTATTACTTAATATCGTGGAACCCTCGTCGGGTTATGCTATAAGATTAATATCTTACTAAGAGAATATTATTTATAAAACTGGTATCCGGTGTCATTGGTGTTTTATCTGAACTCCGCAGCTGATATGGCTAGATTCTAGTCCAAATCTACACTGGAAAACTTATAATTGGTAAGCCTTTGCTAACATAGACTTTGATGATGTTTTTACATAATTCATTAGTTTCGGCAGTAATAATGAAATATTTGTTTCTCCGAACCCCCTTTAATTATTCTTATATAGATTTCCAATTATGTATCATTTAAGCGACTTCGCTTATAATGCTTCACTTGAAGCATAATATTTTCATTGGATTGAGAGCACCACAACATAAAACAACATGAGATTTAAAGCTCAGTTGTTGTTGTCAGTTGTTTTATGTTGTGGTGCTCATTCAAATTGTACTCAAATATCATCCATCTTCTGCACTTTTTTCAAATACTCTTAGCACGTCAAAATAATCTAAGCAATCTGCTCAGATTACATTGAAAGTTTTGTACATTTTTTATGAGTTTTTTGAATCAGTTATATATTAAAATTTCGTTCTTATAATAGTAATGTCATCACAGCAAATCAGGTGAATTCGACCGGCAAGAACTCGGAGATCTCACCCACACTCGCCGGCAGTAAGTGATCGGTATCTTATAGCGTTTGTAGACTCTAAGCAATGGACTGCCCGTTTACCTCCTGTGCAAAAAATAAAAAAGATCATGAAGACAATCAGTATACCTCAACTTAAGTTAACCTTCACAGCATGTGTTTATGAAGACCATTAAGACAACCAAATAGGGTAGATAATAATTAATAATTTAAACAATAAATGGGCTTTACATACATCCTAAGCGGACGATATGATGATGATGAAAATATAAGTGAATAAGCAAAACAAAAACAAAACATTACTTTAAAATATAATTGGAAATTTCAGAAGAGCGGAAAATTTATAGCGCTAGAAAATAGTCTCAATATCATATTAAAGGCAAGTGTACACAAAGTGTAAGAAGGAACGTAGTTTAACAGGCTCTCCTCTAAAGCTCCCGACAAACGATAAGTAGCCCCTTGTACTAATTAAAACAGACATTGGAGAAAATGAAGACCATTTCAGGCATTACAAAGGAGAAATACTTCTGAGGTAAATAACGGAGCAAATAAGATTCAGTTTCCCTTTGTTCGGTGAATTACTTGCATATAAAATACTTGCTGAAAATACGTTTCTCATTGTTCATTGCAGACGATATTTGAGACTCAGCGAATAGGTAT
>LUGF01053306.1:22203-41427 GCA_001625245.1 Calycopis cecrops
AAGCCTGTAGAGGACACAGATGGGTATAAATAAAATGCTCTTAATATTATAGTCACATTGAATTTAATTCAACTGCAAGAACGAAATTTTTACGAACGAACGAACATTTTAACGAGTTGATCACAATGCTGCGAAAATGCTGTAAATTAACACATAATCATATGTACATTCCTTTAAAATGCTGTAAGTAATTTAACTGTGAAATTCACTGACCTCAAGAACGCTGTAAGTAAAAGTCGCCACTAAATTGCTGTAAGTTAAAAAAAATAGCAAAACACCGGATTTTTTGGTGGTTACAACAAATTGAATGCATATATTTTTCAAAATTGAGAAGACGTAAGTTATTTTTTTTTTATCCTATAAATAAGCGACTTGTACCATTCGACGCAGTTTTTTTTTCTGATTCTAATGGTGTATAAAACCAAAAATCGATTTTTTCTACTTACAGCAAATACGTTTTCTGTCGTCGATATAGACTTTACAAAATGGGTAATGCTCGACATTTGCTGGCAAAAAAGTCAGCGCCGAACTTCCGCATGAGCCCTCAAGTGACCGGAAACGTCAACAATTATTATACTAATTTTAGCAAACAACGTAAATAATATTACATAAATGACACTAATGCACTTACAATCTACACAGATTACGTTTCAATTTTTTACAACACATTTCAACAATTTTTCACAACACAATATCAATCTTGATCATAATGGATTACGACTATTACGAGACATGGGAAAAACATCTATTTACTGATTACAATTATTATCATTTGTCTGCATGGCACATTGGTAAAATGTTATAAGATGCATTTCAGAATGATATCACTTCTGTGCCGTTCAGGATTTTCTTGCCCACATAGTGCTTGTTGAAAGCAGCAGAACTGGAGTGGTAAAGGTGAGTAGAAACTTTTATATCGTGTATATGGAATGCCATCTCTATTATATACATAATGTTCGAGGAGATATCGTCATATCGTCGTATCCTACGAATAAAGCCACTGTGGCTGAAATGGCTTTTTATTTTTATTGCTTATTTAAAATCTACTACTAATTCTGAGTTATATGCATAAAATAAATAATAGGATATCCAATTTTTATCAATGCAGAAATCGTGTTTTAAAAATAGCCACGATTGCTGTCTTTAAAATCATCAGGCGAAAACAGCCACAGCAGTCACAGTGGCCCATTTCACTTATTCTAATTACTTTTTAAATTACCACTAAACAGCGACAGGATATACCGAATCTATGATATTATAATATATATTTAATGAAATATTAAGATTATAACGTACAAAAGTTTCATTTTGTTAACAGTTTAAGGTAACTTAATGTTAATAAATGTTTGTACTCTTTTTTATGTAATTTTATAAACTCCGTAGATAAAAGGCGCTATTACATCAGTGACTTTCTACCACGAAAATGTCATGTGGTAATATTATAAAGAGTTGTTAGTCCTAAACGCTTTTGTGACCTTATTCTGCGTGTACCTGCTTTTTAATCGGAGAATAAGGACTTAAGGGACAATTTTTAAAGAAATATTGAGTTATTAATAATTTTATACAATATCCCTAGCATTATACAACAATAATTTAAACATTAACATTGTAAAAGTAACTAGTTGTATAGACATGATACAAAAAAATGTTTCTCCTGAAAAGTTGTCTTTATGCAGCGCCTTTATTCGTAGGATACGACGACATATGACAACATGGAAACGTAGGTAAATTTTCATATATTGTATGTAATTTTCCATCCATGATAAAAAACGGGCTTGGCCCACCACTCATCCCCACTGATGCTACTCCTTGTGTCCATGATGTATACTTTTATAAAATAATGCACATTTCTAATAAATTACATTTTAAATCATTCAGTTAGTCATAAAAATGTCGCGCAAATGAAAACTATAAAGAAACAAAGTGAAACGTATCACGCAGAAACAAATTAAATATAAAACGAAACATTTTCATTACTTATTTTGATAGCCAATATAGTTGGGTGAATTTATTGCAACTATTTTATGTGGAGAATGAAGCGAGACCATACTGGGTCCTGAATAATGGGTAGGACTTTTAAAATTTAATAAGCCCGCACTGACTGTAGGCGTGAGCTTCGACATTATTTCATCCTACTAACATTATAAATGTAGTTTGTATGTTTGTCAAAAAAAAAACCACTTGTAATGCTTTGCTTAATTGAAATGTGCATGTATGATCTTATCAATTCATTCTTAGAAAGTTTGAATTTATGTTTGGTTTGGATTTGATTGTCCAAAATGACATAGCTTATGTCTGGTCTTGTACAAGTAATGGAATAAAGGAAATAAATTGTATAAACCACTTTTGATCATTGAAATCTATGAATTTAAATTAATGTTTTAAAAATAATATGAGAGACATTACATTTTTCATTTCATTCTGCTAACAGGATATTTTATAGTATAAATTATATATCATTATATAAATGTACCATAAACATCTACAAAAATCGAAATGAAATTAGTTCTGATCGGGGTCAATAGGCTTCTCAATACGTTTATTAAAAAAAAAACTGATTCAGATATAATAATCTTTATATTTGTTTATTATATTGCTTAAAAGATTTTATTTTATATCTAAAATATATATCTATAATAATATTTACAATATAAATTATGCTTATACGTTATATTCCTTTCAGTACAAAGTTGTATTTCCTAAACGGTTAGGGTTAACGTTATTGCAGTTGTCGCCATGAAAGGGTTGACTGACTTTGCTAATAATGCTAGACTTTAACGTCAAAGAGATTATTAGTCTCTGCAACGTCTGGCATGCATATTTATACAATGACTAAATATATGCAAAATTATCATACAAGTGTTTAGGGATGTTTTGTTTAAGTTTAGCTCTAGGATTAAGGACTGTGAATTGTATTATTCTGAAGGTCAATATTTACATATTTTCAAAACGTGTTTAAGAGATCAATACGCCTGAAATAAATAATATTAGATTCATAAATAAATATTTAAATCAAATACAATGCCAATCCTTATAACCATTGCAAAATCATAACATTAAAAAAAAATACATTTTCGAGTTCTGAGCGATGCTGCGTTCGTCGTCAAGCGATGTTCGACTGTCTATTTACTAAGGATTTATTTACAGGCATGGTTGAGTGCCAACTTCTCAAACAGATTTGTGAGGAAGGCGTCTGACAGAAAATGTCTACAAACTTATTAGACGCTTTCTTGTCTATAGAGTTAATTTCTTTAATAAGCGTTTTTAAATAAATAAGCATTTCTTTTTTAGCCATGAGTCGATTTCCTTTCTCTCCTTTTAAATGAAATGCCAAACCTCTCTTAAAATGTCATAGAAGCCGATCATAAGCTGTGATAATACATAATACCTTTTTTGTAAGGTCGTCGGTAAAATATACAACGCAATTATGTTACATAAGCTGGTATATTGTAGCTGAGTTATAACGTCGGGTAAGCGACAGATGGCCCACATTACAATAATAAATCGCCCCAGACGACGTGTTGTGTAGGTGGACGAACTTTGGACAATGTATCGTTAATAATTAAATTATACTTTTGTTTAGAATGAAAATATTTTGCAGGGTTTATCATTTATTACTGCATAGGTAACGTTCAGGAATAAAATGATGTTTTACTTATTTTAAAGTTTAATTAAAGAATAATTATCTAATATTTTTATGAAATTGTATAGCTCGATAACTTAGTTGTAAGCGGTTATTTATGCCGATTTATATCCGATCTGCTCTAGATCTTTAACCTTTTCTTTATCTCTGGTACAGGTAAGACCAATAAATCAGTATTTATATTTACAACCTTTGGAGCACATATATTACAGTCGTCTTAGTAGAAAATACATAGACATAACAATATATTTTATCATAAAACTTTAATTTGGTAAACTTTGGAAAAGATAATGACAATGAATTAACTATATAATTAAAATGAAGGTACCTATATAAAAATTACATTTGGTTAGCAGGAGACAATAGAGACATACTATGTATGTTTTGTAATCTAGGTCTACGAGCCAATCTAGTGCTTATTCGAATTGTGCATCCATGCTATTAGTGAATAATAAGCCCTCATAATAATCTTAAAACAACAATATATAGAGCATTTTAAAAAAAGAAACCACGAATAAACACAAAAAAGAAATAAAACGGAGATAAAAAAGTAAATCACGCAAAGAAGCCCCTAATGCGCTGTCAATAATAAATAAAATTGAGACGCTTATTCAAGAAACTATTCCGGGAACGCTGTCAAAAAAGCAATATAATAATTAATTGCCGGACAGCCACTATCCTGTGCGGTCAGGGTAGAATTTATGGAGGAATTATTATTGAAAAGCTGAAGGGACAAATTGTCGTTGCCGTAACTAAGCATGTGTATTAATGTAGGGGCATTAGAGAATGAGAAAATTGAATAACTTATTAATGTGTAGTTCAGTATTGATATTAGTAGTATCAGTAGTGTAAAAATATTTTTATATGATAAACCGGGTATTTAGTGCTTGCATTGTAACAGCGCCTGGCTCTAGTTCTCATAATACCGCCCCGAAATGAAAAGTAACCTATTGGAGTGGAAGAAGGAATGAGGGCAACACATCTGCGTAACAATTATATCTATGAGCTCGGACTGCTCGTTTTCTCCCTTGTAGTTACTATATAAAAATGATAATGGAACTGGCTTCGTTAAGGGCGACAGCGAACGCGAGACTTTTAGACGCGGCGATCGGCGCTTTAGACGCTTTTTAGAAGCTGAATGCAGCGACCAGATGCGGGGAGCGCATACTTCAAGACGCCACACGCAGTGATTTAGTAGCTAATGTATGCCAATTAATGTCTAAATGCAGCCACGCGATCGCGATACTGTCGCACAACTGTCGCACGACTCTAGTACGACCGAGTACGATAGAGTCGCAAAGTCGCGATGCAGTCGCATAGTCGCAAACAATATAACTATAAAATATTCTTTATGATGAATAGTTTGTCATAAGATGACTACAACAACGTTTTAGGTACTTAAAAAACGTGAAACTGAAATTCAATAATCAAAATTGAAATAATAGCATACCTATAATAAAACCGTTGTATGGGAAGGGTCTGTCATAAAACACAACTATTCTATTTATATTTCATATCAAAGCCAATCATAATTAGGAGGCCCAACATAATTAAGGCACGTTACCTAAGTTACCTCACAATGTACACCCCAATGTCGGACAGAACAATAAACGTGTGGTCATCCTTCAAACTTGAAACAAAATTCAATAAATTCGGACAGGAGGGGCGACCTCCCGTCATCTGGAAACTTTTGAATCGCCGTCAGCGTCCTCTTCCAAGCGAGGGGCCACCCTTTTGTCCACTAAATTGCCTTCCGTGGTTCTAATAAGACTTTTCTATAACTATCGGATACGAAATATAATTGCGTCTTTGTAGTTTGATGTCTGTCATATTCGTATTTGTCTTTGACATCAAAAAACAACGTTATTCTGGTTCGCAAACAATGTCTTCACAGGCATTATGGAAATTGGGTTCTATCTGAATATTTATTGGTCGCATCGAAATTGTAATTAGATATCTCATGCTGGGGCTGTCCTCGGGGAAATCCTTGCGAGATGGATTGACGTCACGTTGCTGCATGAATTAGGTCGGCAACAATTTGGTTTTCCGTATTCATTTATGTGTTTTAATTATGCATATTGAATGTAGATGAAGCGAAAGACGTGAAAATCGTAGTAAGTATTACACAAATGAAACAAACGATGGTATAGTTGCTATTTTTTATATCAAGCTGCAAAAATAACGTAGGTATTTAAAATATAAAGTCGTAGTAAGTGTTAAGAGCTTTTTATACAAATGAAACAAGTGATGGCGTACAGTCGCTATTTTTTACATTAAGCTGCACAATAACGTATTTAACATACAAAGTAGTAGTGAGTGTTAAGAGCTTCTTACACAAGTGAAACAAAATAAAGCGACTATTCGCCATCTTTTTTTTACATTGAGCCACACAAATGAAATATTAAATATATAAAATAGCGGGTAATGCAAGAAGGAAATACCAAAATCCTTTACCCCTGAATAATATATTTCAAGTTATCATGTGTTAAGGCTATTTGAACATCAGACAACTTTTAGTTTAATATTTTAATTGGGATGTAAATACATTGTTGTAGTTAATTAGGGACTTGTATTGACTCGCCCGCCGGCAATTGTTACTGACCAGTTGCAATATACGGCCTGGAAGTAAGGAAAGCATGATGTTTATTTTCAATTTTTACTAGGTTTACATTTTGGTCCATTGTTCTACATTCGTACCAGTCTCCTTTATGCCAGTATGTTTGTTCATGTACATTACAAATTATAAGATGCAGAATGTTATATAAATCAAACAATTTTTTTTATGGTACCGACGCCCACAGACGACCATGGAGTCAAACAGATGCGTAGCCCTCTTTCCTCCTCCCATCTCCACGGGCCACCGGCCCCTTATTCACGTCATGAAACGTGACAGCACAGCTGCCACTTTACGCCAGTCTCGTAATCGTCGTAAGCGAGAGGTACTTCCCTGGTCGTGCCGGCCCAATCCAGCTACATGCATGCATGCAGCGTGGCACTACATCTTCCTATTTAATGTGTTAATGTCTCTGGCCGCTGTCTGGGCGGCTGGCGCGTGAGGAGGCGGTGGCGACGCGGGCGTCGCCGCAGCGCATTGCCGCGACGTGCTCGCTTCTTTCCGCTTCTACCCGAGTCTCCGCGTCCCTGAAAGAGCAACGTCAATATAACGTAAGGTGGCAATGTGCGGATATTAATTGGCGTCCATAGCTATCGAAAACTTAAAAAATCAAGTAATAAAGGTCAATATTTAGTAACACACTCGAGTGGCTACGATTTGTCGTAGCCGCTTTTCCCTGTGCTACGTACCATATTACCCCAAATTCATCTTGTTCAATACTGTTCATAGGTTTCAAGAATAGATTTACGATTTTTTTATTTAAATATTCACGTAGATTAAGACTTTCATTATTTTTATAATTTCGTAAAGAATTGTGGGCTTGCGGGATATCTAGGAGTGCCATAGTAAGAAATAAATGCTTCTGTATAATTTCGATTGTACAAACTAAAAATGAAGAACAAAACACATTTTGTTTTAAATTATAAAAACATACATTATTTCTATGGTTAGTTTAAAATTATAATTTCTAAGAAAAAAAAATATATTTATTACCTTAATAATAAAAAAAAATATAGAAATTATATTCCTAATTTTAGATTTTATATATATTTTACGTGTCAGAAAGTATATTTTAACGAACGCCAAGGCAACGTTAAGAATTATAAGCATATCATAATTTTGCTGTATTTTGGTCTGTCTGACAGTGTGTAACAAGTAACAATGAATTACAAAATGAGCGTCGGACAGGATCAAGGTGGGGCGAATGGATTCAGTATTGTTACGCCTGGGATTTGGATCTGATATAATCCGATATGAGAGGGTCTTTGAGCGGTCAACGAATTCGTTGTTAATGAATGAGGGACGCTTCACAATGCAATGCCATCCACATTTTTGCCAAATTAATTTAATTATATTTCACTAGAATTTGAATTTAGAAATTGGCAATATAAATATCAGAAATTGAAAAAGATGGACATGACATTTACGAAAGTTCATTGATACTTTTTAGTCATAAATTATTCGTTTAATGATCCTTTATTTCAATAATGTAAACTGAAATAACCCCCACAAAGAGCAGTGAGACATCCGTCAAATAATACAAAAAGTATAAACCTATTACGAGATGGTGATGATAATAAACATATTTTATAAGTTTGTTACACACCAAAATATATACTTAAAATCTTAACCCGTACCTATACATATTATACACATACATGCATTTAATCAAAATCACGACCCGTGGTACAGAAACGTTACAGTTATTATCAAGTAAGAATTTCTCGTTTAAATAATATAAAAATTTAATAAATTGCTTCTTTTGAAATATGAACATGAGAAATGTAAGTTTCGTGGTCTGAAACTAATCTTTATCCCCGCACGGTCAATCTGGCGCGAGTATTGTCTATTTATCAAGCGCCGCCTCGTTTGTTAGGATATTCGTAAATATTTCAAGCGTTATTGCCGCCATCAACATAATGTTATGGGGCGAAATTTTACAAAACGGAAACAAGAGATATAAAGCTGCGACGTGGAGGTTCCAGTGTTGATATTGTGGAATATTAGCATCCCCTATAAATGTTTTTGTATCTTGTGTGTGGTCGATCGTATTTGTATCGTAAAGTTCCCATGTTCAGCTATGAATCAGAAATAGTAATGATGATGGATGATTAGTAGAGAATAAATTGTAAAGAAATAAGTTCAATTTTGCGTCTAGCTTTGGTGTTGTTTTTCTTATGCAGATAATGAATGAAGAACCAACTAAGTCATTAGAATTGTTGGTTTAAGTAATTTATTACTAAAATGTTTAAAATTTGTTAAATAAATTTGTGATATTTTAATTATTCAAAGAAGAAATCATTATCAAAAAACAAAATTGCTAGATTGGTAATCCACTCCAGTTGCCGTTGAAAAATACTTGAACTGTAAAAACCCTCAAATGAATTGACATTCATTTAAGGGTTTTTACAGTTCAAGTATTGACAACAATCATACTAAGCGTTTATACCTAAAACGTGTTCTTTGCGGCAAACGTCAACTAGAACACATTGAGATGAATGTTACAATACATTGCACTACATAAACGGCACGGATGCATTATTGTGGGGAGGCAGAACGCTGCAAATAGTAAATTGTTCCGATACTACACCTGAGGAACTCTCGAAACTTTCACAGATGAGTTTATCCATGCGTTTACTCCGTCAAAGTGGTGGAGTGCTCGGGAGATGAAATTATGTCGAATATGCGAATACGAATCACTACGATTTCGTTTGTAGAATATTTCTATTTCTTTATTTTACGCTACTTAATAACATTTTACGAATCAGACGGTGGAAACAATGTGACTGTTATTTATGGCTACTACTATATGATATATTTTTAAGAGATTTAAGTCTTAGTGCTTGGCGCTTTATTTAACCATTTTATGTCTGAAAATAATACATATTATTAATTATAACGAAGTCATACGCGAATATTATACTATAATAATGTTGACGAAATGCTTGTTAAATAATTAAATAAACTTAGTATTTTAATAGCTAGCAGACCGACAACGTCTACCATTTCAAATACGAGATTTTATCATCAAATCTTACACAATTTTGACATAAACTCTCAAAGTAAAAAGTGAAATGTTTTATTTTCTTGTAATGCGTGTGACACTATAGGTAATACTTGTGTAAAAAAAAATGTCAACTTCATGTTTATATTGTCAACTATTATTTAGCCAGCCAATTTAGTAACATCCGATATAAAATCTCAAAATAGATCATTGTGTTATCCAAAACGATTATTTTACAAAGACGATTACATAGATATTAAATGTCCCTTTCTAAGAAAATTCTATAAGTAATATAATTACATATATTAAGTATAATCCTGAAATCCGTGATAATATCTTATGTAAATGGTCCATAAAAGGAATTAAATAGTGACCGATTTATATTCCCATACCGCTCAGCTTAATGAGAATAACATAAACTTGAAGCACAACCGCATAAAATAAAAGGTCGGCATTTGGCGGAATGCGCCCCGGCATATTTAGTGATCCCCAAATTAGAGGTTATTGAGTGAGTTATTTAATGTACTCCGACTCCACGTGCATTTTTGCTTATTATTATTGGAGCCTAAATAAGCCCGGCTTAATCCAATGAACTTTCATTACAGTACGTTTCGGGCGCAATTTTATTTGCCCGTGTGGCCGAGGCAAGCCTCTTCATACCCTTAATAGCACGCTCTGATAGACAACGTTGTTTGGAACATTTGGGGCATGCAAATATAATTATTAAAAATTGCTTTGGCCGTAACGCAAGCGAGTTATTGTTTTTATGAGGCCCAAGATTAAAGGATATTTGAGAAATTATTGGAGAGTTTATTAGATTTGTCGTTTATTTTAAGCTCACATAAAAATATTACCATTTTTTAAGAGGATCAGAAAAGCGAGTGGGCTTGCTTCATGATTGTTAAACACAAATCAGGCCTGTCTTACTGGCGTGCCTCGATTTTAGCAGGTAATCTGAAGAACAACAGTTATCATCCTACGGGACAGGGTTATGACAAAATTAGGCAGACTGTAAAGGGATAAATATATCTATGATAGTAAAGAATGAGTCGCGTTGCTGCATTAATATATTTAATGTCTTTTAGCTAAATGTAAATGCTACAAGAGCTTAACTTACAATTAAAAATTATAAAAATGCAATGATAAGATAATAAAAAAATGTAGTAATAATAAATGTACATTTTTAACAAATTTCAGACCTTTTTCCAAGTTAGGGCGACATTGAATTTATTCTAATGTGAAGCGAGCAACAGATTTTTACAAACTTTTAAAACTTCTCTATTACCAAAACGTTATAAATAGTAATGCGCTCTTAAAAATTAAAACTCTAATTTAGTCTGGCTAATGGACGGGAAAACGAACCATTTTTCTCCCTGAACACAGTTCGCCGCTGAAATAAAATTGAACTTTAGTTGTAGAGAAAGGGTACCAGGGACTGGGGGAATGGCCTCCATTGCCCGCTAAGCATCATGTTTATGACTTCTATAGGGAAATAGCATCCGACGGTGTACCGAACAAATGGAAAAACTTTTATTCTCACACATGCACGATATTAGGTGCATTTTCATATTTTCACTTGTGTACTCGATGAGTTTTTTATGGTTATGCCGTCGTAAAGTTCAGTCGTTATAGTTTACGCGACAATATTGTTGTGTTTATGCGTTGGATAAAATAAAACAGATTATAGCTCTAAGTAATGTTTCAATTTTCCAGTACTCCAGCTGTATACAAGTTATAGCTGTTTTTGTCTTTAAAACTAAACCTTCATAAAATCATTTATGTGTTATATATGTATATGGGTAGATAGATCATATAATATTAATAAAATATCTTTTATTTCTTAAAAATTAAGATTATAAACAATAAAACGTGTTTTTCAACAAAAGCCTTTGCCGTAAAACGGCCGTGAACTTCTCAATTATGGCCCGATCAGAAAAATAAAGAAAAAAGTAAAAAAGAGTTTAAAAGGAAGAAGAGCTTTTTTGTGATGACTAGCAATCTCAATAGGGTCATGGGTATTTTGTGATCTTTAACTCTTATGGTCTTCAAGCACTAAGGCAGCAATACAATACCTGGTGCGAACTTAATTTATTCCGCGCAAAACAATCTGCATTCTCGACATATCGAAAGGAGCTACGTTTCTTTTATATTGTCTTTCCTTTCTTATAATGAGTATGTTTTTTCGATATGAACTCCATACCAAATGCTTTAAAACAAATAAAAAGCGAGTAAGCTATGGTGACACCTTCTGTTTATGAGTAAAAAATATGTCCAGTTCCGATCTCAAAATCAATAACGCTTATTTCGGATTTAAATATCAAATAATTGCAATGGCTATTCACGTTTATCTCGGATCTCCCCCGAGATTGCGGTCCCCATTGACAGGCGGAGCCGCCTGATGGCGTCTGAGCTCAAACACGATTTTAATCAATACATCAAACAAAACTTGGCCACTACAGCAATAATAATTAAAAGCGAATGATTATATGGAATATTTGCAGAGGACCAAAGGGGTCGCATCTGTACGCCCGAGGCGAGTATTCTATTGCATAAGTAAGACATAGTTATAATCCTACGCCCTTCTGTAATCCTGGTCCATGAGATGATGATTGCGTCCCATTTTAGTTTACAAAAGGTAATCCCTAACTATTGGGGAATTTTGGATCGTTTGATAGGAAGGTAGTTTGTGTTTACGATGTAAATTTCAGCTGTAATATCATAAACCTCTTTCATAATGATGCTCCAAGTTAGTAAAGGATAAGAACTTCGGAGCACGTCTATGTTTACGGACACTTTGATGTTTGATTTAAATGTATCGTTTGACGATCCTTAAGATAAATTTTCTATCCACGTTATATTTTTAAGTATGTTTACATAATATTAAAATTAAAGCATTTATATTATAGTCATATTGAGAGAGTATGGGAGGAGTCGCCAGAATCGAGTTATTGTGTGAGTAACAGTAGACAGAAAATAAAATTAGCGATTAATTATTTAAGGTATTTAAACATTTTTTTATATATCACTAACATTAAACATATTATTGCTATTATCTTATATTATTAATATTACTGCTCTTACTTTGTTTTATGTATTTGTTCACCCAAAAACGTATATAAATAGTATTTAGTATCTTTTGCAAATAGTAAATCTTGTGCTATATAGATCTTGATGTACTATATAGATCAAGTATGGAGAAAATAATTTCCCACCCTGTAACGCCATTAATATGTACGCCAGTACTAAGAGCTAAATACTTCTCATGATGCATCATACAATCTCTAAAAAACACACTTCATAAATTAAATAACTCGTAAACAAAAGAATGAGCAACACAACGTCTAAAAGTTCTCGTATTATGTACATTCATCTGAAACCCTCATCAAGAACCTTTATCAAAAAGAGTATTGTTTTCACTGTATCTGTTTCCGTGAGGCTCCGTGTTTTTGACGTCATAATACTCGAGCCTCTTGAAGTATAAAAGAGCATTTCATCGTGGTACGAGTAGCGAAAGGGCAATTCACAAAAGCCTTTTTAAAATTATTTTGGCGGGCATATGGTACGCAACGAACCCTCCTGTTCTTAACAAACACGCCCTAAGTAATTATTTCATTTCACAATTGCTATCATAATTAGTTTAGATAAGTTTTATTTGGCGTAATTAATATTATTCTTTTTATAATAGGCTTGTGATTGGCCCATTTCCATTTGAATTTATGGATTTATCAATGTTTTTGTATTGTGATATTGCTTGTGTTGGAGGTACTACCAACGGACAGCACGACTGCTACTACGGATTGGCTATGCTGTCGTGTTTTGTACGGAACGTGAAGGTCAGGAAATGGCTACGATTGCTTGTTGGTCTTCATACCTTTTTATATATAAAAATTAATGTTCTTTATAGAATCGTAAATTATACATTTGAGCATGTGATGATCTTTAGCAAAGTTGTTGTGCACGAGTCCACGATGTTTTCTGAGTTGGTACGACCAATTTTCAACAGATGGCGCCACGTGTAGCAACGCACGCAGGGTACAGCTAGTGCTATATAAAATGTTGCTGTATAATCACTACGCAGTATAAAATAAAGTCGCTTTTCGCCATCTGTGTGTCTGTATGCTTAAATCTTTAAAATTACGCAACCGATATTGATAGTTTTTTAAATAGACAGAGTGATTCAAGAATAAGGTTTATATGTATAATAAACCCATTTTTGTAGTCCGAAATCCACGCGGGCGAAGCTGCGAGTGAAAGCTAGTTACATAGTATAAAGAGAACCACTACGACTAGTGAAGTACCGCCAATAATTTAATGCCAGTACGAAGAGATGGCTATTAGCTTACGTTTTTTTTTGTGATTTGTGATAATCCGTATAGCTAAAGGAATATTAATAAATGAGGATAATTTAGGGAAATACGTCGATATAATTAGGGGTCATGTGGGTGTATAACCATAAGAGAAAATTATTTTTATTTCCCTTTCGTTATAAAGGTTTTCATTCTATATCTGGCAAAAAATTCTATGATACCGACAAGACTAAGGATTTTTCACAAATTTAGTCGGAACCTTTCCGACAAGTCCATTACAGTCATTTTAATTTAAAAGGGCCAGCGATAACTAACTATTAAACGAATTTTATTTTTATAAGTTCGTTGCAATCTTAAGTTGAAATCAAATTCCGTCCAATTTTTTTATTGCGTGACTATCGATGTCAGTGGACTTGCATATACTCAATAACTGTTGCGCGTTCAGCCATGCGGTCACTTACAGCGAGGTGATGCAGCATGGCAGGGTAGCCATTACTTCACGTCGGTATTATACATATTATTATGAACTTTTCGCATTAATTTGATTTCTCCGGTCATCTCGGATCGATTCAGCTACAGTACAGAATTAACACTTTCTTTGAAAATGTATTTGGAACGGAATCATAATCAAGGAAGGCTTTTACTAGTTAACCGCATATTATTTTCATATAGCAGTAATACATTAACAACTAACCTTAACTTTTTATAGTAAAAGGGGACAAACGAGCATTGGGAGCCATTTTCATGATTACCTACGCCCATAGACATTCCCGCACAGAGGCTATACATAAGCGTTGCCATCGATCTGCCCCCCTCCTATATCGTCCACCGACAACCTACAAACTTAGCATTAAATAGACATTAAAAACATTGAACTATATTACTATCGTACGGTATGGTAGTAACAATTCACTACATTAAAACAACATTTTAACTATTAAGACAAATTATAATGTGTGTATAATTTTATTATTCATGGTAGAAAAGGTGTCTCGGATTTAAAGCTTCCTTATTTATATTGCTCAGCCATAATGTTTTTGTTTGCCTCATCCCGATATTCCTGAAATTGCAGTTTATTCCTGGGGGATATTAAGCCACCCGCCGCGTTTTACCATACTTCTTTTCATACGAAATTGCCCGCTTCCTGTTTATCAAGCCTTCGAGTTATGTTTTATTTTTATGTACTCTTTTTAATTTATAAAAAGGAAACAAAAAAATTGGACAGCTTCTGCTGAACTTGGCTGTGAAAATACAAATTTCGTGGCCAAATTAGTAGACAATGTCTAACAAGTATGATACGTTACCATACTTAATGTTCGGAACTTAAACGGTGAGAAATTGAGGCCTATTAATTTAAATAGGACTGATTTTTCACCCGTTTGGGTCCTTGGTGATTGCTGAGAAAAAAACAAAGTTTTCCCCATAAAACATTAACATTTTAAAGTTAAATTTTCCAAAAAACACTAATTTATCTAGACGTACTAAAACGAAGTTAAGTTTCTAATTTTGTTTGTTTGTAGGGGGTCATTTTCAAAAATGAAAGAAAAACACTATTCAGAAGTGACGTCGGCTATATTTTAATATGATTTAAAAATTCAATTTTTAACGCTCAACGATGAAGATGGCTGGTATGAAAGACGTAGGTACATATATTTTTCGAATATTAGTAACAGCACCACCTCAACGTGTAATTTAATAAATGAATATAGATGAATATGTAGAAATATATACATGTATCACATACTCATCTGTAATATTATACTTGTTCTAAGTTACAACGTCACCGTCACGACGTCTCATCAAAATATCGCGTTACCAAATCACAAATTCATTCCTGGATGCCAATTATCCGTGAGCGCTCATTTTCCAACTCATTCCCCGGTGTAATGATCACGTGGTGATTTTGACAGTTGCCAACGACCCTTTTTGTGTAAGGGCGAGTTCACATCCTCCGAAATATCTTTCAGTTCAAAATAAAATCATTTACATACGAATGTTTAGCATTTTATTACAAAGATGATTTTTTAATACGCACATAGCTGATAAACAATGAGGTATTCACGCTCAGGGCCATCTCTTTCTTACTATCCGTCTGCGGATACAAGATGGCAATGCACCTTATAGTTATTTAGTGATTAGGAACCTAATCTCTATTTATTTTTTTGTGTGAAAAATGAAAAGATCGCGCCAATACAGATAATATACACAGATGTTATAGAAACACTGCAATATTGCCAACAGTTAGTACAGTTACAAAAGAATTCGGCAATTGTGTTCGGTCTCTTAGCGTGAACAGAGCTGAGGGGGAGCGAATGCAAATGTCAGTCGTTAGCATGCATGGCGCGTAGTAGAGCGTCTAATTAGGAGAACTAACCTGGCTCCGGCTTTAAGATATCATTTAATGAACTCACCAAATATGTCCTTTGCATTTCTTCTCAAATTATATATTTTATTGGGTGATAATGGCTTTCGTGTCTATAGGGGAGTAAGAAAAGTGTACCGACGCGACGCTCAGAGGAACTGGTAGGTTAACCGCCCTTAAAATAAATTACTAGCTGCTGCTCGTAAGATGAAATAGATAGACTTTCTATATAATGTCTTACGAGCACTAGCTAGTCCCCTGCGAGCAGCAAAAAGTGCAAAGAAATCGTTAATAACCGCCCATGATATTCGATTAATTACTTATCGCTCGAGGCACAAGGAATCAAAGATGTTTCATTAACCTTAAACCTAGCCTTGTTAAATACGATTGAAGGAAATGATGAATGAACTTGCCAAATATATTTTTTTAATTTTTTCTATAATTCCATATTTTTATTGGCTGAGCTATGAACAGTAAAGGCGAAGCCATTACAGGTTATAGCTGAGAGTAAGAAAAGACAAGTGAACCGACACGACGACAAGATTTGATAAGCTACCACTCAGAAAGTATATTGTAGATACACCCCTCACCTCTCACGAGATAAACGTATATACTGACGAGCAGTAGCGTGTACATTAGGGGCCGCGTGAAGCGCACAGAAGCCTTGAAGAACAACAGTCACCGACATCGCTATACATATCGGCAAGAAGTAGTAATGTGCAGGTCACATAGAACGTAAAGTCGATGGCCGCTTGGTCAATAATAATAATAAGTTCTGGCGTGGCGTCAATGTTCATGTACGGTCACAAGTAGACATCCGTCCACTAGAAGGACAGGCAAACTAAGGAGCGTTGCCGGGAGCCACTGGATGCCAGCTGCATCGTATCAGTTGCCCTGGAAATCTGTGGATGAGTCCTATGTTCAACAGTGGTTGTTCTACGACTGATATGTCGTTTATGTGACCCTCGAGGCACAATATAACAATAACACTTACCATACTAAGTGATCAGGGTGATGCTGATAAACAAACACATTTAATATCCATCCAAATGCTAATAAAAAAGTATAAATACGTATTAAGTTAGAATTTATAGAAGTGGCTCTTACGAGACGTAGTTAAATTAGTTGTTCAAGATTCTCAAATCGACAGAGCAAGTTTCTGCCCGGGCGCCCACACTGCAGCCGTGCCGCTATTCACTACCGAAACGAGCATACATTAAAAGTTTACCGACAGCGCAAACATATTACAGAAAAATAAAACTCTAAAATACATTAATGCTATTTCGATAAGAGTTATATAGGTTTTCTTTTTGGTTTCTCATATATAGACTGTGCTTATAATAGATGATTTTAGATAGGTAGGTATGTTTAAAATATTATTCTGAAGATCTGGCGATTATATTACTCTTACTATATACATAAATCCTAGCCTAATATTTATATAAGCTTGACATAAATGTGTGTAATTTAAACTAACTGCATCCTGTGGTTTCACTCGTTGAAGTTAAGATTCCGTAGGTATATTTGGATTAAATATATTTTACAGAAAATTTCGCTCAAATTGGTGAGCCGTTTCGGAAAAGTTCATACCCCAAACGCCGTGTCTTTAGCCTTTTATATATAACATTTTATTAACTGCTTTATCTCTCAAAATTATTATCATTAGTCATTCAAAGTAATTCATTGTAATAAAGACACTCCTGAATTTTAAAAAGACACTGTCAATTCTAAAATGTATTTGTTAGTTACGTTCGTTACATTACTAAATATTATCTGTTAATATTAATTTACCTTGATATTAGTCGATCGAAATGCTAAGAGCACTTTAAACATGCGTATGCTTATTTGAACTATTCCAAAGTAATTGCTTTACTCTGTTCTACTCTGTTACGAGAACCAATAAGTAATCTACATTCTCAAATATAGTATGATAGCGGCTCCCATAGACACCGTCCATTATCCCTGGCCTTTGTTTACAGCCCTCCTATTAGTAACATCAGCCGGCGAAACATTGTTTGAAGGATCATTGTACTTTGGCCGCCCTTGTAGTGCTGGGTACTTGTTAGTTAGCATAAGTAATTTCGTTACGCGGAAATGAAGGGTCGCGCTATCGCGAATAGCAAATAATTTAACCCATCAATTGGTTTTCTAATTACCATTTAGTCACAATATTGTTTAATATTATAATATAACATTTTGTTATTCAAAATTATGGTCAGCGCTTTGACATATTATCGAATACTTAATGCTACCACTTTTTTAGTTAAAGGTTGCATGAATGTGGCCGGATTGGGCCGGCACGACCGAGTAGATTACCTACCTCTACCTCTCGCTTACACAATACCGGTTTAAAATGGTGGCTGTGCTGTCACGATTCGTGCGGTGTACTTGTGTGGTGGTGTGTGTCAAGTGGTCAATGGAGGTAGTAGGAGGAAGGAGCAGCAGCGCATTAGTATAAAGTCTATGCGGATGTTTGTCGCCGTCGGTAGTCATTAAAATGGCTCCGACTGTTCGTTAGCCCCCTTAAACCTACTATAAAAAAAATCTACTAATATTATAAATTCGTAAGTTTGTATCTGTTGGTATATATTATTTATTCTTTCATCAAATGGTAAACGGATTTAGATGAAATTTTGATATACTTTGCAATTTGGAATAACATGAACATTTGTATTTAGAAATAACAAGGTACCTACCTCTATGTAATGGTTTGTTTTAGATAGATTTTACGATGAAACTGCGGGACACAGCTTGTAATGATATATTTTTTAAACGTTAATCCAAAATTCAGAATAGGATTGTTATTATTGAACCTGAAAGTTATACTACACCAAATCAAACGCAGTCAAGTAATAAAATATTCATATTTTTATTATTAATAAATTGGTATAAATAAATTAATTTTACAGAACATAGCCCCGAAATTCATAAGGAGTTTTTGCTCCCAAATTTTCTTTAAAGAAAGTACTAGTAAAATATAGAAATTTCATGTTTTTTTTTTAATTTTGAATAATATAATAATGAATAACCTATTCTGCGTTTATCTTTAGATAATTATTAAACTCAAAGGACTTTAGGTAAATGTTTAGTATGTGTGTGTTGTGTCATCTACAAGGATGGCGTAATGCTTCAGGCGCATAAATAATGAAATTTATTTAATTATTGAGACCACCACCATTCAACTTCAACTTACCCGGGGAATAAAAGTGATTTTCATCCGCTTGACAGGAATGAAAGTACGAATTTCGGTATAAAAGTACGATATGACATGAAAAGTTAATATGACCGATATTT
>LUGF01053306.1:54713-93245 GCA_001625245.1 Calycopis cecrops
TACTAAGTATTCGATGTGGGTGATAAATCGATGTAAACAAAACGATTCTTTATCGATACGTACTTTTTGGTTAGTGTTGTGTTGGTTTCTGCCAAACAAGGAAATAATTGAATATAAATTAAAAATTGTTTCGGAATTTCAAATTTTAAATTTTGTTCGCAAATGTGATTATCTAAAATCAAAATCAAAATCAAAATATTTTTATTCAAAATAGAATTTAAAAAATTGCTTTTTGAACGTCAAAAAATTTCATCTACCACCGGTTCAACCCTAGTCCTGTCCTGAGAAGAACCGGCGAAACAACTCAGCGGGCCTCATTTATTTCTTCATTATACATTCTTAATTAATAATTATATTATACAATAAAAATTATAATTTACTTACATTTATTTTTGTATAGAAGTAGCCTGGGAGGAGGATACTATTCCCAAGGTGTGGTATCTGTCATAAAATCTATTACTTTGTAATATCCCTTACCACACAAGCGTTCCTTATGGTGGTAGACATTGGAAGATCCAATCCATCCATTTCTATGTTAATAAGTAAATCAACATAAGACTGTTTTCATTGTTTTGTTATATTGTATTCGTTAGGCAGAATGGGAATTTATGTACGCTATCTGGGTGTCCGAGTGGCTCCTAGACTGTGTCTAGGGCTCGGCATTTGGGGTGCAATACAGACTAAACATCTGCAGGTGCCTTCAGATGCTTTAATTTAAGGGCCCCGGACCTGCATACAACAGGATTGCTCCAGCGACATGCCTGCCTCAGCGAAAAGGCCAGATTTCGCCTCCGTGGGGACAGGCCTTTGAACAGTCACGACAACGTCGTGTCTAGCTGAGCCTGACTCCCATATCGGCCTGACACTAGCATAGGGACGTTACTGAAGCCGCATTAAATACCCCATTCGTAGCCCCCTTCGTCACCTTTATATAATATATCCAATCATCTGACCAACTGTTACTGGCTCTCTTAAAGAACTGTTACTGGCTGCTGCAACTGTTACTGGCTCTCTTAAACAACTGTTACTGGCTGCTCCAGCTGTTACTGGCTCTCTTAAACAACTGTTACTGGCTGCTCCAGCTGTTACTGGCTCTCTTAAACAAACATATTTCATTGAATTCTAGTCTAGTCTAGTGAATATTATTTTCTTAGGCTTACCTCGATGTGATTCCGTGAAAGCGTTATGGCCGTTATTATGAAAGGTCCCATGCGAATATAGGGGCGTGATGAGTCATTAATTTCAAAATTACATCCGCAAAATTGAAATCGTAAATCATGGGAGACGTTCCGAATCTTAAAACTACTTACTGCTGCAGGATGCCATCCCATGAAGTATCTTTTGATGGTCGTAAAACAGCCCTTTACGTTCGTCCGATCCGACTCGCCCTAACCCCGCCCACCTCTGTACTACAGCTTTTATGTCCTGTTCCGACCATCTTAACCCCAATAATAAAATGCGGGTTGTAAATAGATAATAAGGGAGGAATATACCAGACGCTATTAAGGGCGCCATCACTGTAGTTTAACTGTCGCTATCTTAGCTCACTAATCGACCCATCGCAGCGTTTTAATGGCGTTTTTATTAGCATAAACCACTATGCTGCCAATATTCAGATCGTTCGGAAAATGATAATGAGCGTGTTGTGGATACGAAGGTGATATTATTATTGTAAGGCAGTGTATTCGTGACTGGTGCTAGTTATAACATAAATGTCAGTTAGGCTTACGTAGAAATTTCAAAAATTCTCTCATTTCGTTATTAGGATGATGGGACCGTGATTCGACGAACGAGAAATCGGGTGCATGACCAATCAGTTTCCCTACTCTCCGGGGCACAGAGGATATCATTGGCAATTTTCTGGCTTCGAATATCATAATGATAATTGTGGCAATCGGAACCGCTTCCCTGTGGCTTCATACCAACGAGAAAAACGAGGATGACAACTTACAATAGCGGTCAAAGTTACATTGGCGGGTATACACCTGCAAATGTAACAATGACATCTTAAATTAAATACTTAATTATACTTTAATTTTTAATTAATTACTTTGTTACAAAATATCGCAATGGCTCTAACCTGACTTCTTGATAAATTTCACTATTATGGTCGCTAGAAAGAATAGGGTTCGTTCTTAATAGACAGATTGCCAGAGAGACGGACAACGAATTGATACAGACATGGGTACGGAACACTACAAAGGAGTAAACCTGTTATCCCTCATAAGACTTAGTAAGTGAGGCATGTACCTTCAACCTTTCCAGTTAAATCTCAGTAATTGCGTTTGAAATTGATATAGTGCTAAAAGTTTTCCCTATGATTTGTTCTTTCAGTTCATAGGTGACAACTTTGACAAATCTTTTTTTTTTCTATATTGAAAAAAATTGAGAAAAATTCGTAAATTTGTTTCAAAAATGTGTAAATTTGTTTCAAAGTGAAAAAAATAGAACACTTAAAAAAGATATATTATTATGTTTGGAGTTCTTTAATCCTTAAATAGTGTTGTAAAAATTGTACATAGAGATGTGATCCAGACGCTATTTATTTTATCGATGAATGGTTGTAGATGGATAGTCAATCGACCACCATTTGTCATTATATTATGGGTACATTTCGTGTAATAACAACAATCGATGTATTTTGAAAAACCATTTCAAATCAATTTTTATTTAACAAAATTTTACAATTAGACGATAAAATTTAAAACACACCCTTGGAATGATGTTTACTTCCTTATTTTAAAATTTGACCGGTGACCAAAAATATCCCTGTATTTGTCTTTATTATAATTTTGAGATGTACCTGTAAAACTAGTCCTCACGGTACTTAGTGAGGAGTCATATTAACGTAATTTGCTTAATTACTTATTGAACATATCCCACAAATATTATGAATTCCAGAGATTGAATGTAGGCATATCTGATTTCTTTGGTACAGGTTTTGCGTAGATATTATTGATATGATTGATGTTGATGACTATGATTATGAAATATACTTTATTTTTTTTATTCGGATTGTTTACGTTTAAATATTTTTTTACTTAAAATAAGTAAACACAAGTTTTTTTATAGGTACACATATCTATAATTGGAAACTGCTTTTAATAGACTAATCGGCCAACGAGCAATGGAAGCCTTTTGATGACTGTACCTACTGATATCCATGGACATCCGTATAATTGTTATGAAGACTAATCGTTTTCCATCCTTCTTCTTCTTCTCTCTAATAAGCTATTCGATACTCATACGCACGAAACTCAACAGCATTCCTGTCACTGCGTGGTGGGTTTTTTATTTTTAAATCTAGAGCATTTTTAAAATTATAATGACAGTTACTATTTATATTATTGTATCGATTCACATGTAATAACAGTACCGATAATGTTCGATCTCGCCAACATCCACATCCCTATACACAGCTGGCATTTTAAAGCCCGCAGCTGTTCACAAATCTCTTTCGTACGTGCTCAAGTCGCTAGCCAGTGTTTAGCCTTAATGAACAACTCTTTACTTTCAGTAACTGTTCTCGCTTAAGTGATGTAGAAATTAAACGGTGTTGGTGCCAAGAAATTATTTAATTTTGTTACATTAATGGCTCCTCCCGTGGGCGCAAGTGGACGGGAAAATAAATATCGTTTGTAAAATACCTGTGTTTTAATTTGTAAACTGTACCGCAGCATAGTTTATGTTTCTTAAAATTTCGTTTACTAAGGTAACTCATCTATTTGCAATAAAATTTATTTTTGGTCTCAACTGAATTTCATTATCTGACAATTCTTGCTGGTATGTCTATCTTAGGCAGCACGAATAAATCAACAATCATCAAATTTATATATAAAATGTAAAAATGAGACTCGTCCATCTGTAAGACGAATTAGACGGCTTTGACAAATTTATGCTGAATCGACAAATTTATGTTATGGGCTGAGCGCTGTGTAGCAACAGCACTATCTTAAAATAGATTTATACATCCCTAATAAATATGACGATGATTGTATATTTCCTAGCATGACGTATTAATGTTATCATGGCTTCATTAAAGTAACTATAACAGTAGAGTACAATCTTACCATCATCACCACATTTTGGCGACCAGGCTGGCGCAGTGGTACAGGACTCGGATAAGTGGAGCATGTTGCGCCAGTGATCGCGGGTTCAAATCCCGCCAAAGTCATAGATGTTTATCTATGTATTATAAGTATTTCTATAATAAAAAAATCTTAAATTTATAAAACATATTAAATATATTCCGTTGTCTAGTACCCATAGCACAAGTCCTTACGGTACTTAACACGGGGCTAGACTAACGTGGTGTGTAAAGTCCACAGATATTTTTTATTATAATTATATATATTATATATCACCACATCATCAACCAGAAGACGTCCACTGCTGTACATGAGTCTCCCCCAGAGAGCGCCACAAGTCTTGTAACTCGTGTGTGGTCACAAGACCGTGACCTGTGGCGTGCTGCTGACTGCCGCTGGGCGAAAGCAATCTTCACGTTCTTATGAGAGTAGACCGAGAAAGAAAAGTGCTACACACACGATGTCTACACACTTGTCGTAATCATAATCATTAAAGCGGTCGCAATATCATTAAAACGTGCGTGTAAAATGAACTTAAACAATAAAACCTCATCTCCCCAGACGACAATCATCAAAGTGTATACTCGAAACAAAAACGACTCGATACAAACGGGGGCTGAACTTATGCATCATGATTATTCACGAAGCGTTTTTAATTAAACAAGTCTCGCCGACTAACGCCACATAAAATTTTACAACCCTTTAATAAGACGTAAAACAGCTATCAAACTCCTGTTTTAACGACAAATATTAATGATAATGGTCGCCGCAACATATTTTGCGGTCCAGAGCCTCTTAACTGTATTGTTCACGGTTATGGCATGCATATGCATCGCACGTAATAATTAAACGTAGTGGAGTAACTTCATGAAACATATTATTGCGTATAACTTTATATTACCAAATATGGAATTGTTTTGTTTGTACTTGAATATATTCTTTCGCTTATAAAAAAAAGCTAAGTAAATCGATCGCGTTTCGTTCGGTTTGAGAGATACAGAATGGTCCCTTTAGGGGAGAGGCGAAAATATACGTAACTTTGCGACGGTATTGTGTGAACGGCAGGTACCAAATGAGCAAGCCTAATTAAGCCGCTACCAAACTCAAATCCAATCAAAATGTTGTTATTCAAAATAGAATTATAAAAATTGCTTTTTGAAGGTCAAGAATTACATTCACCACCGGTTCAACCCAAGCCCTGCCCTAAAAGAACCGGCGCGGCGTAAGAAACTCAGTGAGCCTTATGATTTAAAGAATTATATAAAAATATACACAAATACATTCTTATTATATTATATACAATACAAAATTTATTAATTTACAGTAGCAGCCTGAGAGGAGGGTACTATAATTCCCTAGGTGTGATATCTATCATAAAATCTATTACTTTATTATGTCCCTTACCACACAAGCGTTCTTTAACAACTTTTTTAAATTTATTGATTGGACATTTTTGAACGCTTTCTGTGATCTTATTCACAGTTTTGTAACAGGATGTACCTCCCGAGCTGAGACGATCTACAGCGGTTGCATTGTGACAATAATGTATCTCGTACGATTTCTTTAATACGGAAACGGGTGATAAGTAACTTTTGCAAAAAAACGTTTCAAATTTTTGTTTTGTTTTTCTACATATAACCTGTTTAAAAATACCTACAAGTAATGTAAGACATTACGCGAAGCAACACTTTGTTTTACGCAAATGAAGAGTGTCTCCCGGTTTTATTACGCAGTTTTTAGGATGGGTTCACGATACCAGGTTGTAATATTTTATCTGTAACCGGTTGGCTAGTTTTATTACTCAAGTTCGAGGGTCTTTTTAGAGGGTGACGATAACAGCTCACTGTTAAGTACTTCGCGAGATACGTGTTGTGTTGTTATCTATTTTTATAGTGCGGGCAGCGTATCCATTTTGTAAGTTTTCTTCCTGTGTTACAGCAAAGGGTTGCACTGAAGGTCTATCTTGCTTTCGTGTGACTGCTGTACCAGTTATATTGTCGCGTTTCGTGTGGTATGTGTGTTGGCCCATTGAAGGGGTGGAGAGAAGGGTACACGCAAACTACACCGCCAGAGATGTGGCATCAGTGATGGATCATGGACAATAAGAACAACATAGTAGGTTTTTTTTGGTTTAGTGGGGACAAACGAGCAGTCCGAGCCATTTTCATGACTGCCGACGCCCATAGACTTCCTAGACTTCCTAGGCTAGACAGATGCGCTGCCCTCATTTCTCCTCGCACTTCCATGGGTGGTTGAGAGAAAACTTAATTCCTGATTACATCGGGTAAAACATTATGTACTTGACATAATATTTTACCCAAAGGTTAATAGTTTAAGTTTTATTACATAATGATAATATTAATGTACCGAACACGAATAACACATAACATTTAACATTTATAGCGAACATAAAGATGATAATGAAGGTAAGGTAATTGCAATATTACACATGTCAGATTGTTTTAGAAATCGTCAAACGTTTTACATTAACTACTGGAATTTTAGTCAGAGGTAGTGCCACGCTGCATGCTTGCATGCAGCCGAATTGGGCCGGCACGACCGGGGAGGTACCTCTCGCTTACATGAGACCGGCGTGAAGTGACAGCTGTGCTGTCGCGTTTCGTGCGGTGTGTAAGTAGCCAGTGGCCTATGGAGGTGAGAGGAGAAAGGGGGGCAGCGCATCTGTATGTCTCTATGCAGATGTCTATGGGCGTCGGTAGTCATGAAAAAACGACAACTGCTCGTTTGCCCCCTTATACCATAAAAAAATGGATAAAAGTCTTTCAATAGACTCTTACACAATAATAATAAGTAATATAATATATAATAGTAAAATTTTATAAAGTTTATTTTGCAATAAGGATTAAAATTAATTGTTTTATTTTGCTCAAGTTCAAACATTAACAAAGAAAAGGAAAATTGTAAACATTCCAAAATTAAATTCCCAGTCTACCATTTTAAAATAGTTCTTTATTTAAATTCCGAGTAAATTACAATCAGCGGCGACATAAAATATAGTTACATAAAAAATGAGAAGTTATTACATTCTGGAATACAGTTTGTAATAAAAACGTTTATTTTCTAAGCTGAACCACGTCCCGGTGTAAATAATACTCGGCTTCATAGTTTCACTTCATTAGTTCCACTTTTAATTAAGTTGTACTGAAAAATTGTATGTTACAAATACAAACATGTTTTTATAGCGCCCAAGCGTCTGAGGAATTCATAAAGTTGCATTTTCATCTCGTTACAATAAGGGTAGTGTTTTATTCCCATAAGCATCAGCATGTTGTTGCGTTGAATGATAAATTAATTAATTGCAATTGTATTTCATAAGCATATGATTAATTAATGTTTTCTTATTTTGCCTTAATAATCTGTTTCATTCATTGGTTTTGAGTTACTCAATTATTTGTTAATATTATCTGACGATCGATAGAAGGTAAGTTTGAACTATAATGGACTGCTCTGAATCAGCTGTTGTTGGTATCAGTCTTGCTATAGATTACGTTACTCGAGGCATCAAAGCTTCCCCCTAAAGATGCTGCCAATTTGCCGTAGTGGGAGGGCTTGCGTGCCTCTGTGGTTCCCAAAGCTATGCCGGACAGGGCTACCCATACCGGACAGGCTTGGAAGGAGAGACCAGAATAAGAGCAGCTCAACTGGGAAGTCCTCCACCTATCCCTCTGAATCAGCAGATGGCGGCGTGGATTAGGACGACCAGCGTGGCGTGCTCCGTTGGAGCATTGGGATGGGAACCTGACCACATTGCATGGTTTAAACAATGTAGTAGGGACTGTTCAAAGGCAGCCGGACAGTCCCCTAGTAGGAGAAGTCTGGCCTTTTAACCGAAGCCAGCCTGTCGCTGGAGGGACCCTGTTGCTTGTAGATCCGGGGTCCTCCAATTATAGCGGCTGAAAGCACTATATCCGGTTGCGCCCGGGCTCCTGGGTAACGTACGTAAAGGTACTCCCCTGCGTTACCAAAAAAAGGCATCACAGCTTAGCAAAGGATGCTATGCAGCATTGTGTACTCTGATGATATGGGTCCGGCACAACTGGGGAGGCTCCTCTCGCTTACACGATACCGGCGGAGAGTAACAGCTGCGCTGTTGCGTTTCTTGTGGTGTGTAAGTGGCCCACAGAGGAGCGTGGAGGAAGAAAGGCAACGCTTCTACATAACCTCTATGTGGATGTCTATAGGCATCGGTAGTCATGAAAGCGACTCTAACTGCTCATTTGTCCCCCTATACTATAAAAAAATGGGAAAAGGGCACGCTGAAGAAGACCTAACGATGGAATTTGGTGCTGTCAGATTAATATGTTAATAGTATTAGGCAGTGTTTTTATTAGAATATATACTCTTCCATCATTTAGGTAGATACTCTTATCTTTAGTTAGATCTATAGCCAAATAATAATAGGAAAGTATCCACATTTAGTTTTATTTGTTTCGATAACTAATAATTAACTTCGAACAAAAACTCTTGTTTGTGTCAAGGGCTTAATGTAAATGGCAAAGTTTGCTTATAAATTTTGATAAGAAACTTACTTTTGTTCTGATTAAAACGTTCGATTAAAATACTACTTTTAGTTGCTAGCAATAAATTCTTTTACTCTCGGCTCAATTTTCTACATTGTTTACATGTGAAAATACTACCTGATAAATAAAATAATATAAGAAAGGAAAGTATTCCTTTTGTTTAAACTGTTACAGCTACAGCTGTTACAGCTGTTCTTCCTTTTTACACGCCTTTTATTTAGCAGTATTTTGCTATTGGTCTAAGATTGTCAATACAGTAATCGCATTATTAATTTAAACCAAAATTTGACCAAGTTTGATAAATGTATTTGCCGTACTCCACAAATCTACCAGACCTTAGACATTTTTGAGATACAGGAGCATAATTTTATTTTCCTAAAATCCGTTCTCTAAAATATAATAACTATATTATAAGTAACATAGCATTAGCATAGTGGGCAAAAGAGAAGTTGGGCGACCTGATGTGATGACCAATACTCACATACATTCGCAGGTCTAGCAGATGCGTTGCTGTCCTTTCAGAAATGAATAAGCTCTTTTCTTGAAGATTCCCAGGTCGTATCGGTTAATGATTACATATAAGATTAAATTAACCGCGAAAACCCTGTTTAATTTATTTAAAAATTTATCATTATTGATATCTGGATATTCCGCAGTGGATGGTTTAAAATCTACTAATGATGCTGCTGCTTATAATTACATCTAAGATCGTCGTGAACGTTAAATAATGCCGTGTCAAGAGTCAAAGGCACCTTGGGTATGATAAATACATGCTGTTATACATAAAACACCGAGTTTTTGGCCATTAGTGTTTGCAGAACTAAGTGAAACTTGAATTATATGCGATTGTCTAGACATCCCCATTGTAAGAAAAACAAATTAATATCCCTCTATTGTAGGTACGGCGAAGTACTCTCCGTGAAATTTATGTGTTTCATTGAATTATTGCTAAGCGCCGAAATAAAAAAAGCGAAAATTAACCAAACGCATCGTGTAGAAAATTAATATTTCGCTCCGAACGGTTTCTATAATGGCGAAATATTTTCCATTTTATCGCGTAAAATAAGAGATCCAATTTGTGGCGTCTAAGTTTTATGATAAGTTGAAATTGATTGTGGTATTTATTTTATTCAATTTTCACGCTCTTGTTGGACGAGAATTTATTGGGAATTAATATTATGAGAGAATTTTCTGGTATTGCTGACGGTTTATAATACTTACCGCTGGGAAATTTTGTTTACGTTTAGTGTATAAGGAAAATTGACATTTATTTCTATACAAAGTCCGTTAGTCATAATATTTGCTTGTTACTGCTTGAAAAGAAAATGAGCAACTGCATCACCTGATTGCAGGTGACTATGACGAGCAGACGAGACGACTAAAAGATATTTGAACCACCACAGAAAATGTTGATGTCCTTTCCTTTTTTTAACTTATTCTATCCATACGCTCAAATGGTATAAAATCGTAGGAAAGTTTTCGGTAGGTATCAGTCTGATTTGATACAGTGCTGGATACGTACCTACCTTATTATATTTTATGCAAAAATCGGACACTTAATTGTTTGACAAATTATTCGAATATTTTGAGAATAAGAAAAAAAATTAAGCTCGTAATATTATAAGATTATTAAATGATAAAATACATTATCGTTACTAACAAAATTAAAAGATAACATTATCACATTGCAAAACCCAAAACTAAAACTTTGCAGCAGGGCGGAACCCACATTTCATTAACAATATCCAAAAGTCAGCTGAAAATCTGAGCGTCAAAGTTAAAGTGATTACCCACGTACTCAAATAGAGAGTAAAAGGTTTGTCGATTTGCCTACGTTCCATTTAATTTCGTTAAGTGGTTCGAATTCGTCGATATTTCACGAACAGTGCAGATATATTACCTTCTTGCCATAAATCTCTCACTATCTACTAAATGTGCAAGTAATCGTTTTCTTAATAATGAACTAAAAGTATGACTCAAGTTCTAGATGTATTTTTCGTCTTATCATTTTTCAAAATTGTACCATTAATGAGGTAAAAATCAAGTATTCACGATAATTTGATTTAAACAATTTCAATCGTATTAAATTAAAGCTTTATTTACGCTTTCCTTTTCGCTTTTTTATAACCTCTGGCTAAATAGAGCCATGCTTACTAATAGCATTGTATGTAAAATAAATTGTAAATTTGCGCGATTGTATACATTCCTAACTACCATAAGTGGAATAAATAAAATTAAGCTGCTAATCATTTTCGCCTAGACAAATCTTGTTGACTTTTCCTTTCTTCCTCTTCCAAAAGTTTGTGAGACGATCAACGATTTAAAAAATTGAATTAAAAAATTATCCCATATAGGTATATTACCAAATCTGACATGAAACATGATTCTTTGTTTATCTTTATAATTTAAGTCATTTAACTAATTTTAGTAGATAAGAAGGACGTTTCACAGTATTTATCTATATTTTCGTGGTTAGAGACCCCGCAATCAAATACAAAACCATCAAGTCCTTTACGAACTAAAAAATCACTGACAAATGGCATACTAAGGACGATATATTTGAATTTAAATCACCGATTCTACCAATTGAAACCTAACCTGATCCGAGAGTATTGAGAATATCCATTGTTAGATCTTGGTATTTTTGTTTAACTTTGTCTAACTAATTTCATTACAGAAGGTCCGACAATTCGTCTTGTGGCTCATCTGAATATGACCCACGGCCCACGCCTGAATAGGGTATTGATGAGGGATCACCTTGAACGTTGCTTTCACGAAGTTAATTTGTTTAGGATTCACAAGATATTTTTTATCCGTTATTTAGTTATATAAAATATATTTGATTTTCTATAGGTGCAATTATATTTTAAATCATGCTAATCTTACTAATATTGTAAATACGAAATTTTGTATGTATTGTCCGTCATAAAAATAAACTATTCGAATAGTTTAATAGTCTATTTTCTGTGAGAATTTCGTTGAAATTTAGCAAAGATAGAGATCTTGAATAATATAGAAATAACATTCATTACAAAAAATAAATGCTTTGGGACAGTTCTTACGCGAAACGCGGCTAATGTTAAATACTATCTAAATTAAAAATAGCTTGGAATATTTAAAACAGTACCACTTTAAACGCAATCCATTTATTCGAGACATTTAGTTTATTTATTGAACAGGAAACCCTTTATATATCAGCGGCCATTCGCTCTTAACGGCCATTTTTTGGTCTGCGTGTGTGTGGACGCGCGATTTTAATTATTTTCGTCCAATTTACGAGTGGCCATTAAAGGAGAGGTCCCCGGCGACCCATTAGAGCCATGCTTGTTTGTGAGCCCCGAGTCTTGCTGATAAGTTTACAGCGTCGCATTTTATATGTGACAAGAATTAGTGTTTAATCTAAATAGGGACTGGGCAAGGACCGTGATAAATGCGATACGTTGTTAAATATTTAAATGGTAAGAACGATTTGTAATGGAGTTATAATGGAGTGTGTACTGCTATAGGGCATTATTTTTTTTTTGCTATTTTTGTTATATAAAGCTAAACATTCAACTACGAGATTTTCATGTGCTGAAAACTAGCAATTCATAAAGTTGTATTGTAAATATACTATATAAAAAATAATATTTTAATTTCATTTATGTAGTAGAAGACAATGTTTCTAATATCGTCAATAATAATGTATTTAGATGAAGCTAATAAGGTATTTATATAATTGAAGAAAGGCTAAGTTTTAATGATAAGTTAAAAGTATCTATCATTAATATATTTTAGTATTTATACTTACTTACTTTACAGGTAAAAAGTACTGTTATGTTACTAAATAGGTAACAAACTGGGTTTATTACTTTAATGAAGTTAAAGCGTACATGTTTTAAATTGAACGTTTTGTTTCATCAAGTTTCATCAAAGTTCGTCAAAAAATGTTTGTCATTAGGATAGAGCTTTAGGAGTATTTCAACTCAAGATGTACGAATGTAGAATGTAGTTAGTAGGTACTGGGAGGGAACAGCACTTTAACAAACTAAATAGGTCGTTGTATTTAGATACTACTGAAATGTGGCAGCTGTTACTATACTCACATACAAAGTCAAATTCATTAAAAGAAAAAGAAAGAAATTTCTATGGAACTCTATTTACAAAAACTAAGAAGAAACAAAGAAATTAAAAACGAAGAAGAACATTCACAGCGAATAATTTCATCATCATAATATGTTGTAATATTATCAACATCCCCCATATCTAATAATACTTATTTTATTTTCTAATAACAATAAACCATATTTTAATCGAAGCTTGATTGTATTTACTGTATAGAATTAGAATTATAAAAATGAGAACTAAAATTTAAAAAAATTAGAAGAAAAAAATTATTTAATCAATACTAATATTTAATTAATACGTAGGAATTGTAGACGAATGGTCATTCTTCACCTAAAAGCAACGGCAATCTTGCCACAAAAAAAACGACAATATAGTCTTAAGCGATTTAGTAATAGGTAGTGTTACACTGTGCTGGCGTAAAGTGACAGTTGTGCTGTCACGTTTCGTGGGGTGTGTTGGCGGTGGCCCATGGAGGTGGGAGGAGAAAGGAGGGCAGCGCATCTGTTTAGCCTCTAGGTGGATGTGGCCGTGGGTAGTCATGAAAACGGCTTCGTTGCTCGTTTACCTCCCAATATAAAAAAGTATGTACTTCCACGGTGGTGCCGCCCAAATTTGGCTGCAATTCAGAAAGGAGCTTCCTTACACCGTAAAAACACTGAAATAGAAAAGCAATTACATATATAGGTATCAACGCTATTGAGATTTCCTAAAAAAATATTACACGAAATAAATATCCGATAGGGTATCCACCCTTGATAATCTGTCTTTTATACGACAAAAAGAATCAAAATCGAGAAGAATAATCCTTCGAACACAGTTGCGCAGGTAAATAGCTATTACGCGCTTCGCTGACCCTTTCTTGAGATAAGGTTTGACGACGTCACGCACTCGGCTTATGATTGATGGATCTGTAAAGACTCCTGGAGACAGCTTCATTTCATGGCTTTAGTTAAATAAATCCATGCACGACAGCAGCGATATCCACTCACGAATTGATTGATGCACTCGTCAAACCGAACCGATATATGTTTGCAGTTGCAGGGAAATTCGACTGGTCTGCGCATTTACGACTTGTGGAATATGAAACAAACATAACTAAATTAATGGAATATTATTTTTTGAAATTTCTCTTATCAAAGCTCATCACTTTACCTCTATCAAAAATATTAGACTCGATGTAATAAAAATATAAATATAAGTAAAAGCTAGAGAAAATCTAGACTTAATTTTCAATGTTTCCAATGTAGGTTATTTATACTTGTAGAACTCCATAACTTATTGGCACTGCTTATTGCTGTTGCGCTGCTTTATTGTTCCTCTTTAACAAAAATATAATATATATAAAAAAATTAAAATATAAAAGTGTTTGGCATAAGTAAAAGAGTAAGATCTTATTTGACTGAGTTATAATATCGGCGATACAGCAGCAAAGCTCGTAATAACCTGTAGCAATTCCTCATGCGAAATAATTTAACTTCGCTGTGAGGATCCTCTGAAAAATTAAAATCAGTTTCATTTCCCTTCATAATTCTGTTCGCTCTCAAAAAAGCGGTGACTTGAAATCTTTAGAATTCCCCGCATTATTCATTTAAATGATACTTACGAAAGTAGCAATTACTGAGAAGTTGCTTTAATAACTTTAGTCACAATTGGTAAATAATTATAATTGTCGTGGGGGCTGCTCTGGTGATTTGACAAAAAGGTAACAAAACTTCGATGGCCGTCCGTGTATTTAAATTTCCCTAAACACAACTCAACTTTAAACATTATCAACACAATAATAAAGTCCATATTATATTTCATACTTTTTATACCCAACGATCAAAGGAAAGTTTGATTTTGCGGTGATAATTGCGGTGAATCCTTAATTATTTTGAGGGTAAACTTTTACCCGAGTTAATTTGAAGATGGTTCTTCGATTCCTTTAATGGACACTTTTCGGTGACTTTCAATTTGTGTGGTTGAATAGAGTATTCATTAAACTTGCAGATGGCAGCGACAATCGGAATATACACGACTTTAACAACGCAAAATGAAATTACTCGTCGATTTTACTCGACAAATAATCAGGGGAAGATTTATACGAGGAAATATGAATTCCGCCGGGTAAATATTTCGAGCACCTTGATTGAAACAAAATGAATTGCACGATTACAATATATTATACGGCCTCACGTTTTATGCAAAATATTTGATACGATATAAAGCACAAACAACTGTGTCCCGGTCCCCCTGAACCATACATAAGTGAAATACAAATTTTATATCACACTGACGCTGGGCCCTTTTAGTATTCCCCTCGCAAATCCCGTTGAGCATTCAGATGTATACCTAGGCTTAGTAGAGACCTAGGTACCTACTGTGAAGGGGAATGGTGAACGCGGAAAAAGGGGAAGTAATTATAGGGGGAAACATCAAGTATGTCAGGGGGAGAGTATGTTGTAAGGACAAAAATATGAGGGTAGAGTGCAGTGAAGGTAAGCGTGTCGCCTCGCATCAGTTCACTGTGTCACTGTTGATCTTTGGAAGAAGCGAACCTGTCGCTAACACGTCCATGCACTTGTGAAGGATGTAGGGTATTTGTTTCTTCTACTGGGAATAAAAATAAATATTTGTGAATGATATTAGGTAAACTTTTAATGTAAGTTATAAGACGTAGCAGAGAAATAATGGATGGCTTGATGAATAAACACTAATATAAATAATATATAAATTACATACTTAGTTCATAGCTTTTTAATTTTTTCTAGACTCCATTAATTAACAATTTGTGTATTCATTTGTAGTGTTTTGAGTATATCAAATCATTATATATCTATCTCCTCAATAAGACGGAAAAAATAGTTTTCACTGATTACTGTAACTGTGTAAAGGAAATTGATAGTATTTTTTTATATACTAGGTCCAAATTACAAAATTACTTATTTAAGTGGGATAGGTACTTTGAATTTAATTGACTTACTTTTACACATTTCAAACAAAAATCCTATCCTATCCTATATTGGCTTTATTCAAAACTTCTATTTTTTTTCCACTGATATAATTAATAAGACATATTTAAAAGTATCATCACATTCAAGTTCAAAAATTTTAAAAAGCGAATGTGTGTTACCAAGTACGAGTGGATTGACCCTTTAAATTATATCAAAGGACGCTATAGAAGATTAGTGTGGTGTCGAAAGTATTCATCAGTTAGACTGTATTGGTTGGGGCAGGGGAGACGCAGAGCTTGTTGCTACGCAGGAGACAGGCGCAGCGCCACCTACGTACTAAAATTTTACACATTTCAAATGGATACGGTCAGCAATTTTATAGACGACTTTTGTTTATGTTAGAATTTTTTATAGCAAATAATGTATTCACTGCCACAGTATAATGTGAGTAAAAATGAAAATGTAAATATTTCAAAAGTAAAGACATACTTTTTACATTTTTACATAAAATAATTAATTTAAGAAACCTTCTAAATAATGTGTCGCTAGAGTAACAGTTTTCATTTAACTAGGTAAATAAATTAACAATAAAAACTAATCTTTTGCACCTTACATCCCTATGAAGTAATTATTTCATTCAATACTTATTTCGCTAGTACAAAGTGGCGAAACAGTATCTGTTTGGAGAACGAAGTGTCTGACTATACTAAGAACGAAAAATAACTTTATCTAAATTAAACTGCATGGTTTGCTAATAGGAGTAAAATATCATTACGTACTAGGTGCTCCATGCCCTCGTAAAACGTATCTCAATATTTCTTTTTTTTTGTGACTAAAAGTATTACATGTTATTCTACTTTGTAACCTATATCTGTGCTAAATTTGACCCAAATCAATTCAATAGGTTTTGCGTTATTTCATACCAACTTTCCGATTTATAATATTGGCAGTATTGTTTTCTATTTAAGATGTTAAGCATATTGTAATATTCAATATATTGAAATATTTAAAGCAATTTAATAAATGTAATAAAAATAGATTCTAAGAACCCTTGGCAATATTCATAATGGAAAATTCACGCAAATATTGTGCACAGTCAATTCATTAAAACATTTCTAGCTTCAGGGCAGCGTCGTGTAGCCGGTACCTAGGTATATGGTTTTTGGGCGGGGGATGCGAATGTACTAGCGTTGCTAGGCTATGAGGGATCCATCCCCAAGGTCAAAAGTGATGTAGTTATGGGTATGTTATGGCGGTTTGCGAGGGGGAACTCGAACGCGTATTATGTTTGCTAATAATAATTAATTGGGGATTTATTATTTTGTTGCAATGCATGGGCAGTGTATTATGATTACTATACATAATCGTTGGATTAACAAGTCTAGCTCACATTGGTTAAGTTTAGTGTGTAAAATATCTTTATTATCACCATTATTAAGTACCATCGCTGTATTGCGCATACAACTGAATTGGGTCGGTACCTCTCTCTCGATGATACCGTGTTAGTGATGACTTTGTTATTTCATTACGTGCTGTTTTTGCATATTACGGGGCTATTTGGAAGGAAGGGGCGACGGAAAGAAACAGATGCTAATGGGCATTGCTAATCACCAAATTAAAGCAATGGGATGCTGTACGAAACAAAATCTCATCAATAATATAATTCATGTTGTTATTTATAAATAAAAAAATAATTTATTTATTTTCGCTATTATCAGAAGTCAAAATAGCTAAATGAATACCATTTAGCTATTTGGACGAAAACAAAAAGCAACAATCCGTATTAGACATGCGTAGCTGAGTAGGTACCTGACTATAATAATTATATTCTCATTATATATGACGACGAATGTTGGTGTGCAAATTAAAAAGAAATTTGTTGTTGAGAATATTGAATGTGACAGGTTAGTTGATGATTTACACCCAAATGCATCTAAATCAAGTTGATTGAATCTCCGTGTCGAATTTTATGTTGAAATTCCCAAGATGGTCGTAATTTAGAGTCGTAGGCTCCCATAATATTGAAGTAACCGGGGAGAACCGTTTCACACAACTTCTCTCTAGAAAGTTCGATCGAATTTGGCAACAATTCCATCTCTAGGGATTGAAACAGCATTGCACTAGGCGCAATCTAATTACCTGTTAGTAAGTGTATAGTAAGTGTTTGCATTCGTTGAATAGTTCATGATCAACAGGCAACTGAAACCACGTCAATATTTTTTTAAATAACACAAATTACATGATAATCGGGTCCCGCAGTTGTATTATTAAAGTTGTTTTAAAATCATTTGTTGCTGACGTAGGAGCATAAAGTATTAGGTAGTGCTATACTGAATTGCAAATGGGGCGGCAAGATCGTTTCGTGCGGTGTGTAAGTATCCGGTGACCCATGGTCGGTGGAGGCGGATGGAAGACAACGCATCTCTATAACCCCTTTGCGGATGACTGTAGGCGTCGGTAGTCATACTACTACTTCGACTGCTCGTTTGCCATAAACAGTTTTAACAATTGTAAATCCAAAGAATATTTCAATAATAATTATTATTTATTGTATTGTTAATTAACTCAGAACAAGTTATATTTTGAAATTATCTAAAATTTCAAACGCAAACAATAAACTAACATGTTTAGGGTTATCGTCTCTCCAAAGTTTTAATTAGTTAGTCAAACCACCCAATTTATCAATTAATTGTTTGATAGTGTGACGTTTTCAATTTTCTTTCATTATCGTCATCATAGGACGTAGAGCCGTAGATTTTTCGCCTACAGCTGAACTTAAGAGGCATAGATTTGAACGTGAACGTGTCTATAGCAAGTACTACTTATAACTAAAAAAAAGTATACCCAAATGAGTCAATCAAACTCATATTAAAATATCAAAATAAATAAACCATTAGCAATAATCATTTGTCGACGTACAATATTTCACATAAAATATTACCGACCCCCGACAGAGATGAATTTGGTTAATTCGTAGGAGAACAAACGATGACTTCTGACGCCATGAATAGCCACATAATTATTAAGCAGAGATTTTGCGCTTTACTTTTTTATCTTCTAAAACAAAAGCAAAAATGAAATGTAGCATAATTGTCATTCAGCTGCAATGCAGTTAGACACTCTAAGGGCATTACACACTGAGCGGATACGATAACATTTTATCTGCGTATAAAATCGTCCTAAATATAAGTCAGTGCTGATAGATACTTGACGGTAAAATATATCTGATCAGCGTGTGACGCTCCTTGAGTTTAGTATAGAAAGCGATATGGACAGATATCTGCACAGATACAGATATCTCACCGCATCTGCGTAGTCCGTGACGCCCTTTAAATAGTACATCAACTACATTTTATTTCAAATAACCTTAATTGCAAATTTATACTTATATACAAGTTCTAACTTAATTTAAATAAATAAAAGCTATTCAAATTAAAGACATAAAAAGTAAAATATGAAGACGTTTAAATTATACAGAACACAAAGTTAGAAACGAAAAGAATTGAGAAATAAATAGAACTTGAAACAGCACAGTCTAAGTTTCTAAAAGTTTCGTTTTAAATCTGAAACCGAGACTAGATTGTTTCCAAGTCTGGCTAGTTGGATACTTTACAAGCCTCGTAATTTTAAACTTTTGTTTGGTATCTTAATATTTATTTATAGTAAAGAATATTTTGTTAGCAAATATAATGTACCCATTCTAGGGCTTTCTTTTCTCTGGCTAACTACTTTAAATACAAAAGTAAAAGCTTTCTCTACTGTTTTATAAATTTCACGTCACAATTTCTTTTATATTCTTTCCTTTTTATTATTACATGTAAGGGGGCTAATGAGCAGTCGGAGATCAGTACAACAAATGGTGTTGTCTATCTGTCTGTCGTTTTACGCCGGTATCGTGCAAGGGAGAGGTTAGATACTTGTTTACCACAGTTTCTTAGAGAAGCTAAACTTCCTAGAAATATCGAGATATACTTTAGGGGCGTTCACAAGACTTCGTATTAAGTAGCTCGTTAAAGTAAAAAAAAACTATTGCTGTGTTTTCAATTTTCGGTCATGAGAACTACAATTACGTCGCGCTAGCTCTATTCAACGGCAATGGCTCAACGCTCGTAGGTAAGCCTTATCGCAATTCTCAAAAACTAATTTTATAACCATACACATAAGACTCAAAATGGACTTACAGAATTATACTTTTATTTATACATCTGAACAAAACGCGTAGATAAATCGGATAAAATTAAAAACACACTCAGCGGGACGATATTAATGACGATTTCGCGCTTCGCCGGCTGCGATCGGCTACGACCGCGTATTCGATTCGACCGCGGGGTGGCGCTGATTTCATTACGTTTTTTTCCATCCCTGCCATCCCGTGGAGGCGGGTTAATTAATAATTTAAGGACAGTTCTGTCGCGGCTTAACCAACAAGCTAGATGAGCTTACGCTAATGGACATTTTAATGAGAATCTACCGTTTTTTATTTACTGACAGTAGTAGATTGTATTTGAATGTTGAACCGCTGATGGTATATTATGTAGTTATCTATCAGCCTGGGCCACATAACCTATAGAACTTGTTTCTAGACTGGTAGCTGAACTTTTACCTGGAATATTTGCGATTGACCTTTATTAGTAAACACGGAAATATAATACAAAAATATAATTTAATTTCTAAAATTAACATTAGGACACGCCACATTTGGCTAAAGTACTGCCTCTATGTTTTTTGCACGATCCCTATATGAGTCTTGAGTATAAAATATTGTAACGTATCGTTTAATTTTGCTAATTTAAATTACTACAGAGAAATAATTCTCTACATAATATAATTAAAATTAAATATAAATTTAAGTTTTAAATAATCTCTACAAAAGTAGAAACATTTAAATATTATGTACTTAAAATAAATTATATATTATTCATTATTTAAATTAAGCAAAGATAGTTATAATGAAAGGAACGAAAATGTTTCTTATACGTTAAATCCAATAACAGTTAGGTACGTGTGTATAAAACGATTTCATTGTGAAACTCTGTCAGTACGTTTATCAAATTACGTCATGACAGCACTTTTACAATTGCGCGAGGTTATTTACGACTTCAATAAAGTGAACCTTAAAATTGTTAATGAAAAGGTATTAAACAACGGGCCCCTCGTAAATAACACGGTGACACAGCAGAGAGAAAAATGCCAGTGGACTTGAACAAATTACGATTGTGACTTGATGTTGTGCCCGCCATTTTGGATCAAAACATATGCAGAGCAATTGTTATTCTAAAAAATTTAGTTAAAATAAACCGCGTGTTTTAATAAGAGATACCGTTGCTGCATATTTCTGCATTACAGCGAGTTGGTTCGGCACTACTGGGCTTATTCTTACATGATAACGCCCAAAGCTAAAGATTTTCTGTAAATCTACTGTTAGTGAGACTGGTAGCGCAATAGGAGGAATAATGTAAAGGATGTAAAGGACCGAAAGTCACCAAATGGCTACGTTTTTCTTATCTCTATGACAAAGAAGTGTATTCGCCTACTCTGTATACTTCTCAGTTCTCACTTGTGTTATTTATGCTTATTTAGCAAGAAAGTAACCTCGTGTTTCTAGTCTTAGAGACCTCATTTTCTAGATTAAAGTATCCCTTTGTGAGCACAATAAAAAGGAACACTGTGGTTATGCATGTAAAATACGCCATTTTAAGCCAACACATTGATAATATCTCATAAAGGTAAACATAAATTATTTTATCTACACTAATTTAGGCAATTTGACATGATGTTATAATATCCAAATCGATATCGTAAAATCTCATTATAACACTGTGTGAAAGCGAGAGAGAGAGAGAGTGGTGAGAGAGCCTTATTTCAAAATCCTAACAGCGCGCGTTCGCTCATGATTGGCCCTACGCGCACTGCAGCTGCGCTCTCATTGGTTCAATGCCAGCTTGCAAAGGATTTGCGAGAAAGAGACAAAGCTCTACAAAAAAATGAAAGCAAAAATGAACGCCACAGACAATGAATAATCTACTGTTTAGTAGAAATTTAAAAGTAAAGTCATGTGATTTTTTCACATTATATTTCAACATTGAAGCTAGTATTTTATTAACATTCAATTATTAAAAGTATATATTTACGCGCTGCAATTTTTGCAATCAAAATAAAGTATTTAATAAAAATGTTTATCTTCGAAGAACATTACATTTTAAATCTTCGGTCAAGCAGTCGTCGCATCGTCGGTCAAACAGTCGTCGATCCAACAACGAATGGGGCAATACGCGTGAATTTAATGTTTCGCAATGTTTGATTAATTGGTTAATTGCATTAGTGAAGATAAAGTAGTGTATGCAACTGCATATAACACGGGTATTAAAACACTCGTGAGGTACTATTTTGAAACTCGCGTTCGCTCGTTTCAAAAATTCACACTCGTGTTTTAATACCCTTCTTTATATGACAGTTGCATAAACTACTATATCCTAAATCGAAAGCGAAAATAAATTATTTAGAAGGACAAGAGGTAGTGCCACGCTACAAGCGTGCATGTAGCCAAATTGGAAATTGGACAGGACAGGTGTGTAAGTAGCCGGTGACCCATGGAGGTTGAGGAAGAGGGCAACGCGTCTGTATAAACTCTATGCGGTCTATCGGCTTTCGTAGTCATGAATATGGGTTCGACTGCTCGCTTTTCCCTTTATACTATATTAAAAATGAATGTGAAACTGCATTAAAAGTAATCGAGGGTCAAGATCACTTTTCTTCGATGCCTACAGAATGTACATCACAATGGGGCACGCTAATAAATTACGATTACTTTTTGTCCAATGACCAAGTGATCAAAAACAGCATTTCATTTCAATTATGTTTGTTGTTAAGGAGTAAAACTAAATCGCGTGTAGTTTCTTAAACAGGTTTTCGTAAAATAGCATAAACAGGTATGAATTTCGTTTTACGTTTTTTAATGTATAAGGGGGCAAACATGCAATCGGACCCATTTTCATGACTACCGACGCCCATAGACATCCGCATAGAGGTTATACAGATACGTTGCCCGCCTTCCTCCTCCCTCCAGGGGCCACCACGTAGAAATAAAAATGTGTTTATATTTCTCAAAATTTCGGTGCAATTATTTGTATTCTATATACGTGCGAAGCCGATAGTAATTGTGAATAGTACGAATCGTACAGATGCCTCTGAACATAATCTTCAGCGATTTTGGACGCACTACCCATAACGAATATTAAGTAGTTTTGAAATTTAGTAATCAGATATACTTGTAAAGTGTTTCTAAGTTAACCATTAAATTAGTCCTCTTTTATTGTCTGTGTATACTTAATTAACCAACTTCCACTTCGTTGCAATGATACAACGCGGGTCAAATCGCGGGGCACAATTAGTAATGCAATATAGCTTATGTCACTCATGAATAGTGTAACTTTGTTTTACTGAAAGAATTTTCATATTCAAAGCAGTATTTCCCGCCCGGGAGCAATCATACCCAGGCAATGCGTTCCAATACTAGTCATGGTATTTTTGCAACGCATGTTTTTATAGTAAGGGGAGAAACGAACAGTCTGATGACTGCATGATTGTAATGCAAATGCGTTACCAGCTTTTCCTCCCCTCCTCCAATGTGCCACCGATTTTTTTTGCCATTTTGCTGTCACTTCACAGCGGTATTATGTAGTTTGAGACCACTTCGGTCGTACCGGCCCAATTCCGCTTCAATGGAGCATGGCACTACCTTTTCCAAGCATGCAAGGTACCTATGGATAGTTTCAAATAAATATTGAAAAGTAAAAACATTTTCTAGCTATAAAATGTTCGAAATCACAATTTGCTTCATATTCTGAATTTATTTTTGCTTGCCTTTGAAATATACATCAAACCTTTATACAATACGCCAGCTAAAGTATAATAAATACGTTATTTAGTGCGGGACATAGTCTATTATAGTTAAAATGGGAAATCTTATTTCACAGAGCCAATGTCCCGTGAATATGGCAAAGCCACCCTGTACATCACAAAGAGCCTCTCCCATATTGTCCGTATGGGTGTAACAACTTCGGTGCAATTATTTAGAATTTTGAAATAGCTTTAGATATTTATTACTCGTAGTTGTTTTAGTATAAATATAAAATTTTAGATTTTGAATTTTATATAACTCAAATACATCATCGTCTTTCTTCGACTAAAATTGATCATAGACTTTCATCGCCAATAAAGCCCCTACTACGTACAAAATATAATATGTATATTGTTTTAACTGTATAAATCGGAGACTAACAAATTGCTAAAAGTTATAACTTTTGATGTTGTTCGAAAACAAGTGGCTGTTAAAATTGATAATATTATGTGTGATGTATTACAAAATGAAGAAAAACATTTATATAACAGGTGTTTAATGCATGACCATTTCTCGTAAAATAGTTACTTATCAATTTAAGTCTAAGGTTTTTATATTGAAGACAGCAAGCTCCTCACCTAATTTTAGGTAACGACTGAATCTCCATTTACGCAATAAAAACTCAATATCTCTTTCATGAAAGTATACAGGCTTTCGACGTGTTGTCTGTTGTTTTATTTTGAATTTATTGGATATTCCGCCATCATTACAATAGTCAGTTTTATTTAATCAACGTCAATAAATCAAATCAACTGAGCATCGCATATTCGCTTTTCATTTCTGTCATCGCTTGTCCTTTATTGTTAAAATATTCTGTGTCCACGCGACGGACGGTCCGGTTTCTGTCGTCTGTCCCCGCATTCAGCCCACGTACGCGTTCGTTTCTTTTTTAAAGGTAGCTCTGAATGTGCCCTGACTGAAATTATAGTGTTTTCAGCCGAGTCTGATTTCTGTGTTTTGATTTCTTTTTGTCAGCTCCGCTGGATATTCTGCGAAAATGTTTTGTGTTATATTTTAAAAGATATTTCATCTGACTCTCGATATTCAGAGGGATCAAGCATATTTTTGAAGGCAAGCTTAATCAGCTGATATAAATATCTGTAAAATATTAATAATAATAAAAGACTACAGTAGCTATGAATAGACGGTTTACAATGCTCATTGAATGTTGCAACGGACTCTATGAACTGATAGATAGACTGAACTCTATAATATAGATACATAGATAGATAGATACAACCTTTATTTCAGATCTATCTTAAACAGAACAAGAAATAAGAAAAATAAACTTTTTAAAATGACATGTGTGTTACATATACTGTGCTGTGGCACAATATACCTTCACTTGGAACAACTTATCCTTTACAACACCAAATATTACGGAATAGAAATTGTACTTAACCAAATTGAAATATTCAAAAATCTCTAAAAGTTCCTCGAGTTTGAAGATTATCCAAATTTTTTACCCACAAATATAAAGAAGTAAAAGTTGAATAATGGTAACATGTAATACGTTTTATAATTAAATTATCACTCTTTACTATGTTTTCATAGAAGTTAAGTAAGATTCTAAAAAATGTTATATATCCACTTATCTTCGTGAGAAAGAACAGATGATTGCGAGTGTGAGGAACACCACAGTACTTTGTGAGAAACTTCGGAGCTTAGATACTTTTCGAAGCGATCACACACGGGTAGTTCTTGTTTAACACGCTTCGTTTATTGAACTTGGAAAAATGTTATGATCTAATTTCCTAGTTAGTAAATATATTATTTATTATAATGTATAATTATTAAGCTACAATAAGGACAGATCTTAACGCCAATTTTCTAATGGGCAGAGAGAATGAGTGTCATGATCCTAAAAAAATTGCCTTGCTTCACATTAATTGGTCCCTACCTCTTCCTCTCTCTTTACGACTCCTGATAGGTACATGATATGAATTAATAGTAATCATTCATTATATTTTAGATACCTTTACACTGTTGTTGTTCTGTTGTTTTTTTTCTTTATTAAAATACAAAATATCTCAAACCATATTTGTTATTATTAATTTCTTACATATTTGTACAAATAGTCAAATATTTTCAAAACCACAACATTTCTATTATCTCAACAAACACACATAAATGTTTGTTATTTTTGTGATGCTTTTGTAAAACGAAACGCATCTGAACGGAGAACTTATAAATCATTTATTCCATCTCCAACGTCGCAGATTAAGAAAACAATGGATTACAATCTATCAACAGAGTCCATTTAGGGAAGACAAAAGCCGTAGCGAGGAATGATCTCCGTGAAGTGGAGCGTTTTATATTATATTTATCTTTAATTACAACACGAACGAAAAAAAAAGAATAAAGCTAGACGATCCACAGAATAATGACGCGATCCGTCCCAGAGGGATAAAGAATGCGGAAAATAAATAACGATTTCTTTTGTTGGCTTATTATTCTCTAGAGCTCTCATTACTAGTACCTTAGTAATATTTTATAGTATCTCAAGTGAGATTATCCTGCGCCACTCGCATTAGCAAAACAAAGTTTTCAAATGTTCGTCAGCCTTCTTAGATGTCCTTTAAAACGTTTGATTTAAAATGTATTAAAGAAAAAAAAAAATATATATTTAAAGTTTTATTTATCATAGATTATAAGCATTTTTCCGGAGTTTTATTGACAAGCCAAGCCTTGTTTTTTTTATTTTTTTATTTTTTTAAATTTAACACTTTCAAAGAAATTTATAATTTGTGAGTTTCCGCTGGCCTACTGGAGAGGGAGGAGTAAAGAAGGGGAACTTAAGTAAGATAACATCGGCATAGCAGTGACGTATCAGTAGGTAGTTAATCCGGCTCCTTTGCCTTCTAGTTAAAATCAAGCGTATTTGGGTTAAAAGCAAATATTTTTTACATCCAGTAAAGACATATCATTGAGAACGTTACAATACATACGAGTATATTGTAAATATTATGAAGTATCGACACAAGTCTACACATGTATAGACTGTGTATGAAGTTTATCGCACGAACGACATTTCAGTTTCCGTCAATCGCTACACACATATAATAGTGCTGCTCGCACAATATTTCTTTGAAACTCTGATAAAGCCGTATAAGTAATAAGCTTATTGTAATGAAGCTATTTTAACGGATTTTATCGCGGCTTGTTTAAGTATTTTATAATCCAACAATCCAATTCATTAGGGACGCTAAAATACATAAATAAACCTCGATAAAATCCGTCAGAATAGTTTTATTAGAGTGCGTAACATTCGCGTGAACATAAGAAGTCATAATAAGCTTACGTTTATTTTTGTATCCACAGAACGAAGGAATACATTTGTAAAGACTCCCGCGGGAGTTATTACGAAACGAGCGTTATGATAGCAAATATTGAAGATTGCAGTCGGGTTTGCTAAATAGGAATATTTTGACCGCTATTGATAGTGTAAGATCAAAAAAATGTGTTTTTTCGTATTTTATACATATTTTTGGTGCATATATCAATATTTTAATTCTTATAATACGAGTACGTATCTAAATACGCCATATAAATTAAAGGTTATTGTTGCGTCGTGTATTGTTATAATAATCTTTATCAGTCTACTACTGGACATAGACCTCTATGAATACACCAAGAAGGCAGAAACATATTGATTTATTTAGATACGCCATCTTAAAATAGCGTATTTCCTCCTTCACATTTCGTTTTATTTTGATTTTATAAAATAACAAGGTTCACATATCTAAATAATTCAACCAACCAAGCACTAAGATGGGTCAACCAAGGTGGTGAAAACACCTTTGAATAATAATAAAGATTAAAATGATAATTGTTATCTTTTTAATCTTTATTTGCAGATATAATATATAAAAATAAGTAAAATAGTTTCGCTCATTTCGTGGCCACACATTCAGTTTCTCCGTGTTCGAGAGATGATTGAACCTGATATTCTATAATAGAGATTTTTCACGCTTTACCCGAATATGAAAAGAGCTGAAATTAGATTTCATTTCTATCGAATCGGATTTCGGGCTTATGTTATTCGCAATATTAATATTTACTATTGGCCTTAAGTCCTTAATCTTTTTTTTATTCACTAATATTTAATACTCGTATGTGAAGAAAATATTATATAACTATTTTATTAAAGTTATAACTATTTTATTAAAGTTAACCCCTTTACAAAGAAGTACAGTATACATAGAGTATAAGTAATATTATAATGTGTTGTGTTGTAGCGTTGATTTAACCCTTTTTTTCCCGTTTGACAAGCAATATCATTGCTATATGGCAGACGACATTGAAATTGCACATCGGGGCTGAAAAAGTAATTATTACAGGCTTAAAATAATATTTATTTAACAGTTACCGTTATAGTTCGTATGGGCGGTTCGCGCGGGACTAACAAATATCACTATACCTACCCTACCTATATGTACCTAAAGTACGTAGTAAGTAGTAAGTAAAGTACATAAAAAAATATTTAAAATTATGTTAATTATGTCAAAAGTCATAGAACAAATGTTGTAAAAGATGATAAGTTCTGTATCTGAGAGCTTGCCGTTGTTTTAAAAATAACCCCATATAACACCTTCATACATGAATATATGTAGCTACTTACTTTTACCTTATTTGTCGAGATTTGCGATTTAACAATAGACAGATATTGTTCTCCGCTATATAAAAACTAAAGCAGGAATTCCTATGGATTACCGGTAAAACTTCTAACTATCTTAAAAAACTGTACATAGCACATGAAAATGCAGCAATACTAACTCGCGGTAAATATGAATAGCATGCATATATCACTCATAATACTTTCTCTACCTAAAGCCACTAAAGAATTTTTCACTGTAATGAAATTAATCTACCACTAAGTATAATTGTTTCATTAGATTAAATTTTTACCGCATCTTTTATTATACAAATGTACATTACGGTCCTAAACAAAACTCAGACGTTGCAGAGCTCTGGAACCGCATAATAACGTGATACGTTATGAGGTCGGTATTTCAGTCGCCGCATGAGTAAACTTGGAACGCATCCGAGCTCGGCTAGACCGAAGAAGCCTTTGATGATAATTAAAACCGAAAGCTTTACTAGCCGCGTGGAATTTTATAAAGACGCGATTAATCATGGAGAAACTTAAATTAGAGAAACAGTATTATCGTTATCACTTTTATTTTGAATTCCTTAGATGTTTCTTATTTGACTAGCGCACTATCGTGGCTTTGTACAGGTATGTAAAAAGTTAAAGTGGAATCTTCTAGCAATATTTTTAACGATCGATATGGTACCAACTTTTTAAGAATATACAGCATACCTACCGATATATTTATTAAGCACGCACACTTAGTGATTTGATGGATTTAAGCGGAAGGTGTGAGTGATTTAACCCAAGGATTAAATCTTTTTTACTTATTGGCAGAAGACCTTTAAATATCAACAATATTTAAGTATTTTTTTCTTCTTGTCTTGTCTTATCTCATTTAAAACGACGCAGACCCTTATTGGTAAGCAAGAGATTATAATAATTCATTAATTAGCATTTTTTATCAGAAGCTTGTACCCCTCACTAGTGGATTTTTCCTGTGCGCTATATTTTATAATAATTATTAATAGATATTTATTTTTAATTTATCATTGTCACTAGGTAAAAGGTAAATTGAAATCCACAACAGCTGTTACAAATACTGCCACTGCTACTTTTAACAGGTAATTTCGAAACCTATCAAAAATAGACATACATACCAAAGTTGTATGAACGTATTTGACCGGGATTTGACCTTAGTCGAGAAAAGAGACAGAAAAAAATTTCTAGCCATACAAAGTATTTCATACGAAGTTTAATAAAACGAAATCGTAAGTAAAAATCTTTCGAATATCGTGGTGAACAATTAAAATGCATGAGCGATTCATATTCAATTTATGACAACAATACCGCAAAGGATAGCCTCCAAAAATTAATATGTACGAAGTGGTTCTCGTTAAATGTGGGCAGTATTAAAACGGGGTACTAATAGGGGGGGAGTGCGGGTGTCTTAGGACCGCAGACTTTATGTCCTCAGACCGGTCTAGAATTATTAATTAAGCGAATGGTGATTGCATTTCTAGCTGTGTGCTCTCTGTGCTTACTCAACTCTTTAAAATAAAGAGCGAATTCAATGAACATCGCACGGTGTTTGAATGAGGAATGTCTTCTTAGAATAATTCGTATGAAACGTTTAAATATCCTCATTTCTTTTTAAGTTATTAATAAATATGTTGGTGACAATGTTAATAACTAGAATATTATCAAAAAATCAAGTTGTCTTTTAAGGGACACTTAGGTATAGTAGATGGATAAATTATGACGACGTGTAAAACTTTAAAAGTTATATTAATATAATATAATATTTTGAGATTGTAGTATGGTTAAAATTTTTATATAGTGAAACAGCACTATTTCACTGCATAACATTTTAAAATTTGCCTTTTTCAACACTATATATTAAATATGTTATTGAGGACAAGATTAGCCACTTTATGAACTTCAATAAGAAACTATTTTAAGCCACTAAAAATCATTATCCTTAATGTTTTAGCACCTGAGACAACTATCCCTTTTCAAACTATCTTTAGTTCAGTTGAGAAAATGATCCAGGTAAAATGAGCTTGTCAACCTTGTGGATAATAACAAAATATTATATGTTTTATTTAAATTCCATATTTAAAAATACGTTTGAATTTAATGTAGCACAGGTATGAGAAATCAAAGGCAGTCTTAATTTAAAAACCCAGTGCGTGGGGCCGCGGTGACCGCAGCGTCACCAATTATGTCACTCAAATAAACGCCAGCAGTGGCGTGTTAAATGAATACTGCGTATTTTTTATTAATTTAACAAATGTAAAACATTTACAATATATTTTTTTAGTTTAGCTATTAGTAATCTTTTATCACGGTGAGGTACTCCTTGGTGCAACAGATGATACTTTTCAATTCTGTTTTCAGTAAAACTCTTCAGTTCTCTGTACGCTCAGACGTTGCCTCTTTTTCTTCAAGAAATATGTTTTCTTGAAAAAGAAATAAGACGTACTTAATATAATACAACCAATCATGATTAGTCTCCTAATCTTTCCGGACACAACCAATTGATTTATTTATTTGCAAATCAATATCTTCCAGGATTTCATTCAAACCTTTTGCGTATTTTCTAAAAAAAATATCATGACAATCCAGAAAGAGATATGATTATTTACCGAAGTACGAAAGGCTGTGATGAATGTTTAACTATAGTAAATCAGAACGCATGACTTAATCCCTTCTTCCAAATAATTGATGTGTAAAAGATAACAACAAAAGCGGCTTTGAGCAATCATCCGTGCGCCTTAATTTACATTAATATGAGATTTTCGAGACTTATAATACTTAATAATAATTCGGGAACCCGTTAACAATGAGATTCCTTTTCTACGCCGACGAGCGTTTTATGCTTGACATTAAAGGCTTAGAGTTGGTTTACATGAGACTGGTAATCTTTTATTTTATATTTCATAGCATAAATATTTTTATTAGTGGCTAAAAAAACATCACCGTGAACATGAAATTAGTTACATATTTGTAGTGAAAAATTATTTCCTAGTCTTGATAATCCAAATGGTAGTTAGTCTCTTTTCTTTTATTGTTTAGTATCATTCAATAGTTTTATTTGTTTAATCTTGAATGTTGTCAATCTCAATGATATATTTAAAAGATTAACTACATAGTCCATTTTCTAGTTTACAATAGTGGACAAGCATGAGATCAAAAAAATAAAGTTGCCGATGTTTTAAAACAGCATAGAATAGATAATAAAATAGAAAACTGTATAGGTAATATCATTACATATACGCTTGCTACTATTTTTAAAATCAAGTACACTTTTTGTCATTTGAAGTTTAAAGTCAAAGTTTGAAGGAGTTACGTCTAACGTATTGAAATGTTATGTATTTCATGTCTGTTTTATAATAACGTGTTTGATGTTTTAAAGGACATGGGACTACTGTAAGGCTAATTTTATTACAATATATTTTGATAAAGTTCGACGTTATATTTCCATTTCAAATAATTAGTAATTATATTTAATTAAGAGCCTACGATGACCAAACTTTCCCGTTTTCACAAAAGCTGAAAAGAAAAGAGAAACTTTGGATATAATATATTACATATACGTCTGATTTATTCAACCTGCTAAAGCCAACCAATATGGATTTTAGAAGCTACAAAACACGTTCAGCTGAAAATGTTTATTTGGCTGAAACATTTTTTTAACTTTATTTTAAATTTTTTTGGATGCTTGCACTATATTTTGTTTGATTTTATCTATAAATACAAGTTTCTTTGCCTGTGACGTTACTATAATTAACAATTTTTCATTTAACTGTATGCAAAATTCCATTTCATAAGAAAATAGATTAATAGTTAGACAACAAAGTGATTGGAATAAACATAAATCGGAACTGTAAACAAAGCTTTATCCGCATCTTGTTAAAATTAACGATTCAAATTTTCGAAAGCATCCGCAGCGAATAGGTGAAACGAAATAAATATGAATATGAATGGAAATCTGACAAGTGCTGCGGTAGCGGGCTTCGAATTATTAAGTTTTGGAGTGCACTCGCCGGGCCGCCGGGACCGGGGGGCGGGGGTGGAGTGTCTAGCGGACGTCATGTACTAAACGTCCTGATTATTTACGCTAATTCCAGGCTAAGCTAGTAATAGTCGACGTCTTAATCCATCTTATATTTGTAACCTCATGTAATATAGAGCTTAATATATATTTGTATACCCAATCAATGATTAAAATATTATTGTATAAAATCGTTTTATAAACATACTTTTTATATCCGTAACATAATAATACGATTGCTTGTTAAACATTTTACTATCAGTTATTATCATTTCATCACTATCAAGACCATTGAATATTCTAATGTTATATAAAGTACCCTCTCAATTGCTTTAAAAGTTTTGTAGACTGCCCTGATATCCTGAACCTCAATGACATGAGAGTTGTAAAGTGGGTAGCAACGCGACGCTGCCATACTCTAAGCGTACAGTGATAAAAGAGTACTGTCGTGTCGGTTCAATCCAGCTACATGCGTGGCGCTCTTACTGCAGTAGAAATTTAAAAATTAATTATCATAAGTATAAAATCATAAAACTTTAGTTACAATATTCTAAGTGCTCACCAATTAAACATGCTAAAACTTAAAGCCGACAGAAGCTTAAGTAAATAAAAGCCACTAAAAGCTTTTGCATTATAACAGTCTGGCCTCGTGGATATTGAAAAAATATTAAGTTATTGTGAAAGCCGTCGCCTACCTTATAATAAGTTGTCGTCTACCTTCGCAAGTCTGACAGTATTGACACGACATAGCCAACAGGTAATCGGTGAAGGGAGACACATCTGCTTTTCTTTGTTGGGTCAGAAGTTTTTGTTCGAAATATCCTTCGGATTAGATAGACTAAGCATCATCACGGTATCATAATGGCATTGTGGAATTTTTGTAAGGGTTTAATAATATAGAGCGGGCAAACGAGCACACGGAGCCTTTTGATGGTCGAAGTTCATAAATGTAAAGGTTGCTTTCCTTCATCCTTCCCCCTCCATGGAACAGAAATCTAAAGAACCGCACTAAACGCAACCGCATAGTACTCACTTCACTACAGTCAAATGATGCTCAAGTAATAATTTGAGAGCGAAGTACTTCCTCGGTTGTGCGAGCCCATATCGGTAGTAAGGCAGCACGCACTACGTCTTACTAAAAAAAATATCTTATATTCGTATCAGGCATGTCCAAATCAAGTAGAGGGCGTAGACAATTTTGTAACAAGCTCGTAACGTATAATTTGGGTTTAGTGAGGGCCGTAGTTGACCGAGCGCGCTACGAATCTCAAGTGCCTACGAGTGTAGCCCGTAGAGCTACGAGACTCGATTGTCGCTCAAAAAGATTTCGCTTGTAGTGTATTTTCTAATAATACACAAACTTCGATAAATTACGTTACCGAAAAATATATGTTTTTTATTTTTGTAGAGAAATCTATTAACGAGCATTGGCAACTCTAACAGCCGACAAATATATTATATATTTTAACTATGCCCCGCGGTGTCACTAGCTAAAATTCTGTTATGGTACTGCAGCGCCATCTGCCGGGCTGATTTGTGAATCTAAACCATTCTCAAATCCTTTTCAATACGCACACAAAAAAATTCGTCAAAATCGGTCTAGTCGAGTCGTTTAGGAGGAGTTCAGTGACATAAACACGCACACAAGAATTATACAGGGTTAAATGTAATTAACGCAAGACTTCTTGCAGGCAGCATGTCTACATCAATATCAACAACATTTGTTCTACGACTTTTTACGAATCTAGATAAATAGCACAAAAAAAATAAAAACAAATAATGTTTGCACTCTCTGTTATTTATTACTCTGTATCTTGTCAGAATGACTCGCGGGAGCCCCTATCTTGCCGCGCGCGTTTCCCGCACTATTTTCTTAGCCGCACGCAGACTAAATGATAGTTCAGAGGCAATATATTAATTTTGTATGAGAATATTAGAATTTTAAAACTATTAATTTTCAAAAGTCGTAGAACAAATGTTGTTGGTATTGATGTACACATGCTGCCTGCAAGAAGTCTTGCGTTAATTACATTTAACCCTGTATATTAAAATAATATATCGATTGTTTTGTCTCTTGGAGATAGAATTTTGACATATTTGGAATGGAACTTTGGTCAAAATCTTATCTCTAGTAGCCAGAATCATCCACCACCATACAGAACTAACCATCATATAGAAAACATCTGTTGCCGTAGAAAAAGAGAAATATTCTCTTATTTCAATTCAGTATACTAATAAAGAGAAGTTCTCTTCCTAATGATTGATTAGTCATTAGTGAATACTAGCGCCCATAAATATCCATTTTACGAAATCACAAACCAGCACATTGCGTTCTTTTCACTATTTATTACTTAGAACTCGCATAGACGCCATACCACAGGGAGGGTATATAAAAATGACTCGTAATGCTATACGATGATGAAAGAATGATTGCTGCTAAAATACAATAATATCTTTTTTACGTTAGTCAAATCTATAGATAACATGATATCAAAATAAATTTTCCAATTCACAAAGGCCTATAAAACTTTTTAATTTGACATCATAAAGGGCCTTAAATTTTGATGCGTTCATTGCTGCCGATGACAAAAGCGGAGCGGACTGATCTCGCTTTGCATTTAAAAAGCAGAATCATTTCCATGAGAGGAGCCACGTTTGGGAAGCGATTTTTTTACCTCTGTTCAAATATTGAACTTGGTCTTCAAATTTCAATAACTCGGATATCAATAGTTCGGAAATTGATGGCATTAATAACAACTGCACTGGACGAGACGAAATCGTATTATGAGTATTTTAGTAGACTTTTCATTATAGGGGACCCTTTTTCGTCTGCTACAACATAATATATAGTCCTCATTCAATATGCTAAAGAAATAATTTAAGTTACTTTTACATAATTAAATTACTATACTTATGTATGGAATTAATAAAGACAGTGACAATTTTTTATTGTTTAAAAGATAAAATAGACGTCGAGTCATCTGATGACAAATAAATATATTTCTTTTATTATTTTTTTTCAAATACGGTTAAGCCGGTGGGAGAGTATTGTCGTTGTATATAATATGTTGATAAATAGCGCAGTGCGACTAAATATTTTATTAATTCGTATTATATTTTTGTCCAATATGGAAGTCGTAAAGAATGTATAGAAAATCCCTTGCGTCTTTATGAACGATCACAAACAACACGAACTCAATATTATACTTTTCACATAAGCTTCTTACAGGAGCAACTGCTATTCCTTTTATTTGAGAACTAATTTATATATTATATTTATATATATTGATGATATTGGTATGCTTTATACTTATAACTTAAAATATATTCTCATATTATTATAATCAGAGCCAATAATACTAAACGCTGATGGGACCGATCCCCTGGGAGAATTAATCCGCCCAGACCATATTGGATACGACTGAAGAAATTATTGATGCCATTGGTGGATTACTCTATAAGAAAATATATTTGGGTTAACGAATATGAGGAGTAAAATGGTGTGAAACATTTTAACTTCAACCGCAGCAAAACGCTATACCACGCTTACGTCGCTTACGTCTCTTGCGCCTTTACTTCAGTGCATGGTTCGCTCTAAGGATTTCACTCCCTATCCCATCATGCCGCATTTCGGAGCTAACACACACACACAGCTCACAGCTTTATGTATCTTATAAACGAATGCTAACCAAATTTGTTTCATAAACTATTCCGACGACCGAACTTGTACAATATAAAGTTAAGTTATCTTTGAAGTTAAGCAATCACGTATATTAATTCAGGGTTCAAGTCGCCGGCGCAAATTATTAAACCGCTGGACCTCAGGCGTCAGGCTTCTAATTAACTGTGCCGAGCAGCTGTTACTCCGCGATGTATGACGCTCGCATATTAATTTTTCACTATATTGAGTTGAGTGAGTTTAGTGCAGTGGCAGCACTGCTAAGTTCAGGCGTGTAGTCTAGGGATAAGTATGTTCAGCCACAGAGCTTGTGGGGTATTAGTTTCGAGTTTTGGGCCGGGCTAAAAACTATAATTATCTCTATCTTCTTAACTAAGAACAGTTCGAAGTGGGGCAGTTGACGGTGTCCCAATATAGTGTTTCTAAGAGCACGATAAATCTTCGGACCTGTGCTTGATATCTCTCAGGTCTTGTCGGAGCACTCTCCTATTGGAATAAATGAATAGAGAGTGCTGTGTTTGCGCATACACTTATTCACTATAATATCTCCTGCACAGTTAGCTAGTTGCTAAATCAAGGAATACATTATTACTGTAGCTAGTTGCTAAATCTAGGAGGACATTATTACTGCATTCGTGTTATAAGCTGGATGAAGTCGCTTGTTAGAGTACCTAAATGGGTTCAATTAGCCAAGTAAGAGATAGTAGAGGATGCCCAAAAAAATTTAAAAACTTCAACACTCCAGGAGATTCGTCCTAACAACTTGATACGGTGAAATCGGAAAGCACAGGTACGTACGTACGTCTATAAAAATTTAAATGACGTGATAAAATGTATGAGGTATGGTTAGTCTTAACGTTAACTGTACTATTAACCAACTCCCTTGCAATGTAACTCTTGAAAGCTAAAAAGGACAGACAAAACAACTCTAGAAATAGTATTTTCTTAGCAAATGTCTCACGTGCATCAACTACAAATCACTGTTTTATTAATATAAGACACCCACGACATAAATATCCGAATATGCTACTATACTACGTAATGTGTACGGCTGCGAGTGAATAGATTCGCGTCAAACTTTAGCTCGGTTATTAACCGGCACGTCAGTTTCTAATTACTCGCGCCAGCTATCACCTGCTACTGACGGCCGCGTTTGCTGCAGACACCATTTTATCTTGAACTTTCGTCGGATTTATGAGGATACAGTTGTATTATATACAGAGGGAGAAGGAAGAAGGAGGGCAACGCAAATATATATAAACTATACCGATGTTTGGCGTCGACAGTTGTCAAAAGGTTGCTGGCTGCTCGTTTGCCTCTTTAAAGAATATGAAATAAAAAATAAGTAGCGTTTCTTTTGATATCGCCGACAGAACATTATTTAAGTACCAATTCGAGCGCCTCATCTGCTACTATCAATCTGTCAAGGACTGCTGGCACTGCGACTGTTCCTGATGGCAAGCATGATCCATCGTTGGTAACGTCATAACTTACCATTAGGTGAGATAGCGGCCAAACGCAAATAATAAAATCGAAAGAAAGTCATAACTGTACATTGAATATTTTTTAAAAGAATACTTGGGGCTTGATCTACAATCGATATCGAGGTCAAAAATATAGTTTTTGGAATTTTTGTCTGTTTGTCTGTAGGTAAGTCCGGGATAAACTCAAAAAGAACTGCATGGATTTACTTCAAATTTTGTATGAATATTAATAACAGGTCGGGTCAACATATTATAGGTTACATATTATCCTGATATTCCCATGGGACCGAAACTTCTGCGGGTGAAACCACGGGGCGCAGCTAGTACTTTATTAAAATAGTAGTTTTGTTAGCTTTTTTAACCATAACGCATTAACTATTCTACTAGTATGCTATGACTAGTATATAATTATGCTGATTAAAATACTTGGAACTTTCCAACAGGACAAATTACTTTCGCTGCCTCAAAGAATGTATAGCTGGATCCAGAATGTAAGTGATTCAGGATCGACTCTCAGTCTTCAGTGAAACCTTATATCGACTAGGAAAAAAGGGACTACTGTTATACAAATTTTGTCGTATAATAAATAATAAAGGTCCAAATTCCATTTAGCAATATTTTCAAAAGACCCATATAAAATAGTCAAGTTTCTCGTCACCTAAGCGCAAAGTTTCCAAACATATCAAGATGACAGGTTCATTTACGAAACGCGTCAAGTAAGGAGTCCCCTGCTGCTCGGATAATAATAATAATGAAAATAAATGAGATAAAACATAGAAATAAATGAGACTATATAATGTCCTCCTAGGTGTGATTGTGCGGGATCCGATTAAGGCTGTATTACCTAGAGGTCGTGGAGTTTTAATCGCACCAGGGGCCATATGAACATAATATAAAAACACGTTTCTATATATAACATTTATTAAAAAATTGTAAGTTAATATACTAGTTACTAGTAGGTATATTAAATAAAAATTTAATAATATATTTCACTTTTAATTATAAGGTCTAAGGGGGCAAAGGGTCATTTTCGTGACTACCGATGCCTTTAGACATTCGTATATAATTTATACAGATGCGTTGCCCTCCTTCTTTCTCGCACCTCCATGGGCCACCGGCTCCTTACGCACCGCACGAAACGCGACAGCACAG
>LUGF01053306.1:93826-115227 GCA_001625245.1 Calycopis cecrops
TTTCTCGCATGGGCCACCGGCTCCTTACGCACCGCACGAAACGCGACAGCACAGTTGTCACTTTACGTCGGTTTCGTGTAAGCGAGAGGTACCTCCCCGGTCGTGCCGGCCCAATTCGGCTGCATGCGTACATTACCTCTACCTCAGAGTGGCATTACCTCTTAGTACATATTTTACATTTAAGCAACAAATTTACCTGTACACAATCATCACTGTTTGGAAATGTTATAATCTGGGTTGAATGCGAAAGGCCTACTTTATAATATGATGGTCGCTTATTGGACACTAAGTAATTCTACCTTATCAACATTATGTTGTATATTTGATGAATGATTATATAGATTCATTTTCATTACACAGTGTTATAAAATGACATCATGCAAGCTAGTTTTGTAGATTTGTTAAAATAAGGTGAAAGCAACACATACAAAAACTACAGGTAATCCCCAAATACTTTGATCGTATCGATGTAATTACACGTCTACGTATGTAGTAATAAGAATGCTAGGGTACCTTATTTTCCGTAACTTTTACTCAATATTAAAAACAGAACTGATTTATATGAGCATACCTGATTGGCTACGAATGGCTAGTCAAAGTTAATAATTAAACTATAAAAGGATTATATTTTAAGCCTTAAATTTTAAACCTAAAACATTGTTTGTGAAATCCATTAAAATACCTTTCACAAACATCAATAACTCTTCTCCGTTAATACAAACGCTTTAAACTGCCCTCTTCTGAAACATCCAAACTTTGCAGACAAATTCGATCTGCGCGTAGTGACTCGGACCAGTGCATGCATTGATATAACTCGTACTGTTGCTTTGCTTTAGCTGATCCTTCAAATTGATTTCAAATACTCCTTTGTTGTACGAACTATTTACTTTCCATTTTCGAATTAGGGTTTGTTTCTTTTGATATTTTTCACTGTTGCCGTATTAAGGCCAGTCGATTCGATCGAGTTGACGATTAAAAAAATGTCTTGACGATTAAGGGTGTCCAGTAGTATGAGCCCAGATGGTGCTGATGATGATATTTTACTGCCACCAAACATACATATAAAATTTATACAAAGTTAAAGAGAATCGCTAGAACGAGATTATCCCTTCAATCGTCCATCACAATTGTCTGAAGGCATTTTGACATCTTTTTGCATCTTTAAACATGGTCATCCATGTCCGATGTAAGCTGAAGCAACAGAACATATTCCTGTTGCTGACTTACCCGGGGCAAAGTCTCCAGTCTTTCACCTCTTGTTAGATCCCGCATATATATATAGGGTCTTTATGAGATCATAATGGTTAGTGAATAATAAACAATATTTCAGTTCAATTATCAGCTTAAAAGTATTTATTATGTATTGATGCTTATAGGTATTTTAATTAAATCAGCACACGCATCTTCATATCAGATCTATGGAGGAGGATATATATCTAATGGAGTGGGCAGAGACAACAGAGAGCCACATATCGGGTTCCATACATACTACCTACCTCCTTAGTAACTAATAAAAGTCCTTTTCTGCTTTTTATATTCAATTGAAACTATTTACCACAAAAAATCGTTTGCCCACATTGTTAAATTAGACTCAACCCATCTCATTGTATTCATGTACATACCAGAAATTCCATTCCAAAAACTTATTGGCGCACCTAATAAAAAGAAAAGTATATTCTTCTTTTATACATACCTAGGTATACAATTTATATAACATTTGCTTTTATATCACAATCCAAAAGTTATACGACATTTTATAGATCCTCTTACGTTTTTAAGATGTTAAGACGGAGCCCGGCTTATGTTTGGCAGTGCATGAGGAAGCAACAAAGTGTTAAGACCGTTGCAGGCGATGGGATCAATAATTCCTCTATCAAATCATAAACGGATAACAAAGCAGGTCACTGAGCCGATCTTCCCCTCGCAATCCCCTTTCACGGTGCGATACCTTCCAAGCTATTTCTCAAAGAATTTTATTCTTGTTAATTAAGAATTGTTACGAGCAACGAGATTATCTCCCTGTATTTAATTGAAGATCAGCGTTGAAAGGTGTTTAAGAACAAACCGAATCACTTACTGCTAAAACAACGAAATCTCTAGAACCAATTAATTTTGTTTATTTTTATATGCGCGTCTTCACTATTTCTTCAAAGAACTTTGTAGCTATATAAATTCAATTATCAGTTAGTTTTCAGAATCAAGAGAAACAACGCATTTAGGTTATACCTATTTTTTTTTTAATATAACATTAATGAGAAACGACAACAATTCCCACATATGAGAGTTTTAATGTTTAAATAGTTAAAAATGTGTATACCATGAATTTTTGTCTTTCCGCTGCTAGAAAACTACATTATGTCCTATTTAGGGCCTGAGGTAACTTAGTAGTATAAAGGACCTCCGCAAGACTGCTCCACGCCGTCCTAGACCCCACGGCTGAATTAACAAGCAACTCAAGAAGTCTGTGTGTAGTTAATTATGTGCATCTACGCTTAAAACGTTACGGGTTACCTATTTCTTAGCAATTTAAATTTCATAGTTTTATTTAAGAATAAAAGATTGAAACAACTGGTCATTCTCTTACGTCTCATTTGACGTAGAAGAATATGCGACAGGTGAACATGCCTTCTATGCACAATTCATGTCCGTACTCTCTCATCTCGTAGCGGCAGCGAGCTGTGCATGTATTGTTTTCATGTTTTTGTACAATCGTATAATGTTATGTGCGAACATTGTAAAGAAAAGCCGTGATCAAGATATAACTATGTAGATATTTCGTTACTATTGGCTCATTAAATGATACAGAAAAAATAAATCAAAATTTAACACTTTGGAACGCAAAATTGAAGCACTCGAACAAATTGGCGTGCAGTTTTTGTAAGCTAGCCGCTCCGTTCCTCGCGGGGTGGTAGATGGTGACAGCTAAGAAGAGCTGTATTGATTCACTTTCACCATCGCACGAGGTCAGCTGCGCGCGGCTTCACTAGGCCACTAGTGCATTTGCTGCATAGTTCCTTCCGTGCTGCGTATTGCAACTAACGCTATGTGCAATTCGACTTACCCACTAGTGCTAATAAGATTATAAGTATTAGAATCTTCTAGCTTCGTTAGCTTAAATCGTACATTAAAAAATGATCTTAAGCTACTTATGATGGGTTTTGGAGTGAACAAGGAAATTGTAAAGACTAGATGGTTCTTAAAGAAGATAGTTCAAATCGTGTTTATGTTTTGTAATGTGCGTGTATGTATGTGTAATGTGTTCCAAGATAGTTTGAGAGATAGGTAGGTACTGCGGTTGTGTTGAAGTGAAACAAAAGTGCAACATAGCTATAGTGTACTGAAAAGGTATTTATTTCATTGTGTTATTCTTTTTTCTTTGAAGTATATCATGATTCTACATTTCAGACTTTAAATTAGTGTATGAACAATGGATAATTAACGTTACATCCGATTGCTAATGACAAAATGAGCACAATGAGCACTTATGCAGCCATTGTGGGCGAGAAATAATAACACATTCGTGATCTACGTAGAGCTTTTGTAACACGACGTGTAAATCCCTAAACAGATCTATTGATTGTTTATGAATTTTTATGAAACCAAATGATTATTTATGATTGATTCTTAAAATATTTTAAATGGAACATTCTTGCCATTGGAGTTAAGCGAAACAAGAAAGTGACCGTTAAACTGTTATTATCAAAAACATATAGTGTAACTGTATAAAGATATGAATTTAGTTAAAATAAACGCAAAACAATTTAAGAATACGTAAAACAAATTACGAATCAAAAAGTTATTTTGATGTAGCAGTGCTTTTAAACTAATAAGCGCCATTGAAATCACATCTGCAAATAAAAGCCCTATGGTATTACAGACGTCTTCGCTCTCTGGATAGTTTAATATCCCGAGTTGGGTTGTGACGTCACCCCCCTGCAATGCGCTAGGCTTTCGCAAACATTTTATACATACTTTGATGGGCTGATATCCAAGAAAATTTGCTTATTTTCTGCGAGCCACCTTTGGGAAATATTCGGTTGATCTAAAGCCAAATCGCTTTCGCTATAGAGTTCGCATTTATTTTTAACTTAATTTCACATAAATCGTATTTTACTTTTGACATATTGAAGGTTACATTCAAGTAGGGTCGTGAACTTTCTATTTTATTCGAATGAATTCGCACAAAAGTTTAAGGTTTTTTCAATGAACTGATCATATTCACTACAAAATAACCTTTTTTTTTTAATCAAACGCACGTGTGAGCCTTTTGGTATCTACAGAGACCCGTACGGCCTACAATCCATTAGGTTATTAATGGTTATGACTCACTCTCCTTCATAATTAATGAGTTTCTCACAAACCGTACGAAACACGATATCATAGCCACAATTTTTATGACATATCATCTGAGCAAGATGTACTTTCCCCATTGCTCGCCCGCTATTACTATGCAGCAATGGAACCTATTTATTATTTCCACAGTACAATTTACAATTACAATTTTTAACAGATTAATTTCGAGTCCAAAGTTTTTAATTATTTCTCTTGCTAAGTGGATCTGTCAAATATTTTGCGAGCGACAATACCCATATTCAACTAAACAGCTAAGTAGCATGTTCCGTACCTAAAAGATAATACGGAACTCTATTACTATGACTCCGCTGTCCGTCCGTCTGTCTGTCCATCTGTCTGTCACCAGGTATCTCATATGTATGTATGTATGTATGTATGTATGTATGTATGTATGTATGTATGTATGTATGTATGTATGTATGTATGTATGTATGTATGTATGTATATCTCATAAACCGTGATAGCTAGAAAGCTGGATTTTTTCAAATTATATATTTCCGTTGCTGCTAGAACAACAAATAAGTACTAAAAATTAAATAATTAAGTGGGGTTCACTACATACACTAATAGTGCTTTTGTCGTATTTTTGGTATAATGATGATGATGCGCGAGTCCGACTCGCAATTGGCCAGTTTTTTGTTCCATGACGAGAGACGAGCTATTCGTTTTGATTCTTAAAAGTAACACAAACATAACCATTACTGCTTCGTTGCTAGTAGTACCACGTCCGCTTCGACCGCAACACTGACACTGCATCTAACGACAAAGAATCCATATCCCAGCCACTGAGACAATACACATAAAACATGTACAATGGATAAAACAAGTGTTTACAATTTAATGGACGAATGTAACAGCGCCCGTCTCTTTACTTTAGTGTTTGCATGTCTGAAACGTCTTGATGTAGATATAAATAGAAGTGGAGTGTAAATGCAGGAGTTCCCATCGTAAATCATTCTAGATTACGTTCGAGTGCGTCTCCTGCATAACTTGTCCGCTCATGCATTATTCATACGTCTGAGATATTGCTCATTATGCTTGTATATCATTTAATACTTCGGTTATTATTGTTTCATGTTAAACATGAAAGTTTTTGGACGTTAGGATACGTGGGCAATATTTTTTTTGTTTTATGATAGTTTTCGAATTATATTGAAGTTATATAACGAAGCAAATCGTTCCTTTCTTTAAATGTAAAGGGGATAAACGAGTAATTGGATCACCTGATAGTATGTAACTAATAATTGGGTGTCCCCCGCCAAAAAGTCACTGAGTCTTTGTTAAGCACTTATTTTTGCCTCTCAAATATAAGAAAGAATCCTTTAAATAACTAATTTTCCGTAATATGCTAATTTTGATGTACTCAATGACCTGTGCGGCTGCGAATAAGCTGTTATAGTACGTGTGATAAATGGGGATAAAAAAATTAAATCACATTCTAGTAATCCTTTATCTGAAATCCGATATTACCTACCAAAGAGTAAAAGTCGTTTTTTTAATAATCGCCATGATAAACGGCTGTAAAACACAGATTTATCTGAGTAAGCACGTGCTCGCCAAAGCCGTTTGCTTCAATGGCGAATTTAGGATGTAAGCGCGAATTTATGGACAATACCCGTCTGATAAAAATTGTATTGCCCTCGGCATATTTATCGGCGATTTTTCCGTTTTGTTTATTTTTACTGCCTTTTGGTGACTTTTTTATTCAAATGCTGATTTAGTAAGCATTATTATGTCCTATGCTGTTCTTTTGGCGAATTATGACGTCGTTATTACTCTAGTGATGTGTTTTGGTAATGGATAATCGGTTTTATGAAGTAGGGCTATGTAGGTATATGAAGTATAGTTTTTTTTTCCAGATAATTATCTTCATAAATTACTGTTGCACATCCAAATACGGTTTTATTGTGTAAAGTAAAATAAAGATACTCCGACTTTAATCTGCATGTTACTCACTTGGTGAAGTCATGGCTACACTAATAACCTCAAACAAAAATAGGATTTGCACTATAAAAGCGTATATAGGTACGTGTTTTCTTTTTCTTATGAACCGCACGGAACAATTGGTTTGCTAACACTTCACACCCGTTTTGTGTGCGAGCACAACCCCCGATCGTATCGGTCAATTCAGCTGCAGTTGAATTTTTTGAAATTTTGAGTGGGCATTAGTTTCTTATATCTGTATTTTATTTTATAATCTATTTGAAATATAAGTAAAATATATCTCGCTTTCGTATCTCATACCACTATAGAAATATCTGCACTTTCCTGACATATGATATAGTCGAACCTATTTTGTCACATAAATCTTTAACTAAAAATTATTAACTTTTGAACTCAATGAATTGCGTAGGTGCGTCGAATACCTCATGTATTCGACGCACCTACGCAATTTTGTTTTCTTTGTATTATAAAAATCATAAAATGTTTGTTTACTAGCAGATATGAAATACACTAATAGTGTCTATAGGTTACTAAATTATAGGAAACTAGCTGTGCCCCGCGGTTTCATCCGCATTTAATTAAATTATAGGAAACTAGCTGTGCCCCGCGGTTTCATCCGCATTTAATTAAATTATAGGAAACTAGCTGATTAAATTATAGGAAACTAGCTGTGCCCCGCGGTTTCATCCGCATTTAATTAAATTATAGGAAACTAGCTGTGCCCCGCGGTTTCATCCGCATTTAATTTCTAAGAGACCCATATAAACTACAACACCCTATTTAAATCCCTTAGGTATTGAATTTCTAGAAATCCTTTTTTAAGCGGATACTTACGTCATAACATATACCTGCATGCAAAATTTCAGCCCGATCCCCAGTGTTTTGGACTTATGTCAGTGACCTTTGAGTTTTATATTATAAGAAATAAGCAATTAAGCTGTGAAACCTTCATGCCTGACTTCAACACCAATGCCAAATTCATCAGATGTGCTAAAAATGGGCAATATCTTGGCATCTGTAAAGGTAATCTAGGTCTGATCTTCTTTGTAAAGCTATAATCATATCGGGTATTGATAATACGATTAACTATAGAAATTTATTTGGCTATACTTGATCCTATTTCATTTTCCGTCATATACTATTGTAGTAAATACATAGCAACTATCTTAGAAACAATTTATATACAGATATGTACAAAAAAGTAAATGTGAAAAGAAATTCATCCGTGGTATGTCTTTCACCCACTATATTTTTATATATCTAATGTTTTACTCAAAATATTTGAACATGAATTCCCACCCTTTTCCCTAATATCTTTCATACCATAAGCGGGACCTTACGACCTATGGGCAGAATATTTTAACGCAACATTACTAAAAACCCGTAAACCCCTGTGCGGGTTTGAATCGTATCGCGGGATATGCATTCCATTCCTGGAATAATCCTAATAGGAATGATGATTTTATTTTCATACATAGACTACAGAAGCAAAGGGGCTGCAAGTTTCCTTTTTATTTTTGTTTAACTCGCAAAAGAATGTTATAATCATTGACAAATATTTCCAATTCCTAGAAGCAAGTTAAGAGGTTGATTTTTAAAGAATTAAAACCAAATTATTATATCCACAAACTTTTTCCAAACACAAAATTAGCTTTAACTCTTATTATCTTAACCAAGATTCTTATTCCAGATTGTATGTTATTAATTATTGTATTTATTTAACTGCAATATTACAACCAAATACGTAATATATTTTTGTGTGAAAGAGCAACTAAAATACACTATTCATAATAATAAGTAGGATATTTCACATCAAAATCTGTCTTTGGACATCATTATACATTCTTCAAGTTATTTACTTATATTTTTTTACGTTTCAAGTTCCATTGCATTAGTTCCATTTTGAGTTATTGCGTTATATTTTATGTTGCTTTGTAACGTAATAACATTTGAAGATTAGTTTTCATTTATATTGTAGGCCGAATTCACATGTTTTTCTTATTTTCTTGTAATATATTTAGATGTATTTAGGAACTTCAAATTTTATTTCTTTTATATACCTATCTCCATTATCAATATAATTGTTTAGCCAAAGGCTTCAGTCTAAAATAAACGTATCTGGTTCCAGCACCTACGCTAAAGCGTATTTTCAGGTTTCGACGGATTTGCGCTGCGGCCTTTACAGTCTGCGGCGATATACGATTGAATTTTTTCGAGTGGAAGCGACGGGTTTAACAATGAAGTAGGGTTTACAATTAATCTAGATATTCCTCCCATCTCTTATACGTTTTCGATTTAGAAGCGACTGAAATAGATTTTTGATGAATCGAACAAAATATGTACTATGAAACCCTGTACATATTCATTAATTTTTAAGATTTATTATATAAGATACAAAGTTTTGTATATAACTTTTACATACCATAATAATTTTTAGACAAAATATGAAGATAATAGACATTTTTCCTCTTAACTGTTTTTCTGAATGTACATTATACATGGCCTCCAGTGTACAAGTGTCGGAGCATATCTAGCGGTGATAAATCATACCGAGTGAGCACTTTGGGGTTGAACACAATAAATAAACTGCGGGGACACGGGATGGCTGTCTACAGGACTGCCAATTGAAATTTTATCCACTTTTTATTGTTGGCGCCAGTAAAATACAAAAAAGACAAAATAATTAAATCCTACACTAATTATAAAAACATGCAGGTAATCCTCGTATCAACGGGACTTTCTTATTAAATAAATTAGAATATATTTATTTCCAAGCTTTTTTAACAATCATGCTTTGGAATTGTTTTTATTTCGTATGTTATCACACAAAGTTAGTATGTACTTAAATTAATACAAGGCAAAATATTAATGTAATGTAAGTAAATAACAGATTAGTATAGATATTTTTAATAGTAAATCATAATAATATTATTTTATAATTTTTTGTATCGATAATCAATCTATATAACCTGTTCTGTGTGTACATTTAAGAAATAAGAAAAACGAAAAATATACGCCACAATAAAGTAAGTGTACCTATAGTGATCAGCTGTGGCTCTATGGTCTCTCTGCCTACACGATTATGGAACTGGCGCTCCCATAAATATTTTTATCGTATAAAGCTTCTTTTAACTATTCACATTTTTCATACATTGCAATAGTTCGTTCACTTGGCAACTTTTATGAAATATTGTCATGTGAACGAACTATAAAAGTGCAATATGAAGAATTGTTTAAACGGGAATAAATCACGACTAATTCTCAAAGGTATAATGAAGTTTCTAAAAAGAGAAACATTCTAGAATTTTGATTTAAAAATGGAGTTTATTTTCCTCCGTGCCCCGCTCCAATATCCATTATGAATGATTATAGCTCAATAGCATCAATGAGGGACCGCTCCGCTTGAATACAAACTGCGGCATTCTGGCTCATTCAACTGCCGTGTAATACTTCATTTGAAAGCTTTTGCGGCCGAGACCGATGTTATCACTTCATAATGTTTGCCCTGAAAAATGTGAATTCTCTCTCATTTTCACGTGCGTCAAGACCCGGGTCTAATTTGAATAAAACGCTTTCATTTGTGCCACAAAATATAAATAGAAGCCGGCCGAAAAGAAAACGACAGTTTTTGTGCGTGTACGAAATTTAAATTATAATGTTAATTGTTAATGTTATTAACGATTACATTTAAAACATATTGTAGTTAAAAACCTTTGTTTTGTGGTACGTAAAAGTATTTAATAAAGGCCGCTATTATAGTATTTAGTCTGCACGCGGTAAAGGCTTTTTTATTTTTATATTGCTTATACATAGTTTTATCCTAATAAAATATGAAAATTTCTTTGCCTACTATCCAGATAAGTGGGCAAAGAATCAGCCGTCAAGTGTGAACATTTTTTTTTTTTTTTCGGTGGGACCTCTTACAAGTCGGTAGCATGGTGAACACTACCATTTGACTGTTCATCGGACTAATGAAGACTTTTCTGTCTTCTGGAAGTGTGGACTGGTAAAGACGAAGAATAAGGAAATAAGGCTATTGGTGCTTATCGATGCAGGCATGTGTCTCTCTCTCTCTCTCTCTCTCTCTCTAAGGACAAAAAAAATAAAGACCATCAAAAACAAGTCTCACAACTGTTTTGTACCCTATAAAATTATGAGATCAATTTTATTCCAAGTCGATTAGAATAATTTATTTAGTCTCTACATACGAAGAAAGCACATTTTCAGTCATTACTATATCAATATTAAAAATCTTTTACGTACTGACGTGCCGTGATACTGAATAATTTACAAAAACAAATACTTAAAATAAAAGAATATACAAAATCAGTTAGACTATTATTAATATAGGATATCAATAATTAAGAAAGTTGAACAGAAATATCAAATTTTCATACAATAATTATTGTATTATGTATATTATGTATATGTAAGTATAGGTACAATTATAATTGTACCTATACTTACATTATATAATATATTATATGCAAATATTAGAAACCTTAATAGGATTCAAGAGTTCTTACAATTATAATTGTACCTATACTTACATTATATAATATATTATATGCAAATATTAGAAACCTTAATAGGATTCAAGAGTTCTTTGAGATGTAAATGCTATATTATTTAAATATAAGCACAACACACGCAAGATCTTTTTATCGTGTTTAATGCTATTTCAGTCGGGAAGTCGAGAAAATCGGATTTTCTTCACACGAACCTGTATCGCGCAGTCTATTATAGTAGCATTGTGTCCATGATGTATGTTTTCCTTACATTTCGCGGGTGATTTTGCCTGAAATTTGACTGTCGAGGGGGAACTATTTCTTGTTAAAATTCAGGTGACACGGTGATTGATGGTACATATTTCGCTTAAATCCGACACATTTCAATGAAAAATTGTCGTTCACGAATGAAAGCGTCACTTTCATACAATCTCAATTTTGGGAAATTGGTATTATGTTTTTGGCTTGATAAAGATTTTTTAGATAGCGTAGGACGCCTTGCGGGTAGATGGAGTGATGATGCAACGTGATGGTCTGAAGCCGGAGAGCTGAAAACCGAGCTCAGAAAGCTGGGAGGCCTATGTCCAGCTGTAGACGAAAACAGGCCGATGATGAGGATGATGACGCTGATGACGATGATGATGATGAAATATGTTTTATCTTCTATTAACAGGGCTCTCACGTAGATTAAAAATATTATAAGTTGTTTAATAAAATATTATATTAAGCATTACCCGTAGCGTTCAGAGCATTTATGGCTCATTAATTACTATGGGCTTCGTTAGCCCTTCTTGGTAGTTTATTTATATATGCAGCACATATTATGCACACATTTATGCACAAATACATACACACGCCACCACTAACCTAACCCTTACATGTAACTATAAGTAATTAAGAATTTCATTAGATTTTGGTAAGAGGTAGTGCCACACTGCATGCTTGCATGCAGCCGAATTGGGCCGGCACGACCGGGGAGGTACCTCTCGCTTACACGAGACCGGCGTGAAGTGACAGCTGTGCTGTCGCGATTCGTGCGGTGTGTAAGTAGCCGGTGGCCCATGGAGGTGGGAGGAGAAAGGGGGGCAGCGCATATGTATATTCTCTATGCAGATGTCTATGGGCGTCGGTAGTCATGAAAATGGCTACAACTGCTCGTTTGCCCCCCTATACCATAAAAAAAAAAATAATAGATCATTCTGGAAATTATTATTTTTATCCAACAGCCCAGTGGCCTGCCAGCTACTCACAGCCGATACGCAGCATTTTAAGTCGCTATCATGTAAGCAAGAGGTACCTTATTAGGGGTATCGGCCCGAATCGCCTGCATAAAGACACTAGTACTCACTAAATAAATTTTATAAAGCTTACGGCAGGGCTGATTTGTGAATATAAACCATTCTCAAATCCCATTCAACACACAAAAAATTCGTCAGAAATCGGTTCAGTAGTTCAGTGACATACACAAGCACACAAGAAATATATATATTATACTTGATTCAAAAATTATATTTCAACACTAAAACGCAGTCATTACATTTTACGAACAGGTTAAGAGCCCGTATTCAAAATAATGCACCACACTATTCCAAGGTGATAAGTATTCGCAATAAATAAAAAACACATAAAGAGCATAAGAAATCTATTCATCAAATCCCATGGGACAATAAATGTACATCCATTATGCGAAATTGATGCCTCAATGCGTGGCCATTACACATCGTCCTTGTTACATCGTAAGACAGGTATAAGCCATTAGGGAATAATAAAATACTCTTATCGGGCCATTAGATGGTCATAAAATAACAGTTACTCATATAATAATGTGATTGATGTTAATATCGGTGTTTTTCCATACATTGAGCAAAAATATAATTGTAATATAGCTAATAGGAACGTACCTTATATCGTAAAAGTGGAATATGAGCAAAGATAACGCCTATCTCTGCCAGTCAGCTGGTTGGCGTTACAATCAATGTTATTACATCAGGAATGCTTCGAAGTTGTTCTGATCGTTCGCGTGTCGTTTTTATTCTGTGTTTGATCCACGAGTCAGCCAAGTTGTCAGCAGCAGTCTGCGAGAAAGACTTTAGTGGAGCTCCCTGTGCTCCCCCACTGAAAACACTTGCCTTCATATCACACTAGAATATATATACTAATAATAATCACTCGTGAGATTTGTTTGATTTGATTTGCTATCTTCCATCACTTTACTACAATATTGTGGCTGATTTAGTGATTTACATTTTCTGATGCCAAGAATGATATTAAAAAGAAGTCTGTTTAATTAGTACCCTTATAATATTAGCTGATTCTTTAACAGCAAGAGGTGTGTATTTTGTCGTTATATACCCGAAATAACCTTTGACGATCACAAACGAGACAGTAGACGTCACTGTTCGTTAATATTATAAGAGTAAAAGTAATGGAAGTAATTTAAACGCTCAATTCAATATTTAAAAAATGTAAATACTCTATAATAAAAATGTCGTGTATAAAAAATAAAAATACATTCGAGGCCATTAATGAAATCCACATAAAAATATCCACAATGGTCGCAGACGACCAAAAGTTTTTGCAATTATTGTTATAATTACTGAAAACAATAGCGGTATAAATTTCAGATAGCCCGTTATGTTTGGTGCTACATTTGTTTTTATTTGTTTCTGCTTTGTTTTCAGCTCCGCAGATTAGTTCCACAAACAATTTTATTGCTTTACTAGATTTTGGTGTTATCGTCAATTTACTTGTACATCTCTTTTAGGGTTCCCCAAATGGGAATAAAAGTTATATTGTTAGTATGAATAGTTATTATTAGGTTGTATCTTTTTTATGAAACAAATAAAGGTCTAATTGCAATTAGAGCTCAATGTGAATGTAATTTTCTGTATCATAAACGGGTATAATTATGAAAGTCAACATTTTTATAATTTGAATGGTAGCTCAATTAAAAATATTTTCACTCATCATCAACATCATAATCATCAGTCCTAGTTGGTCTAAGACTGGTCATTATGGCTATTTCATCAATCATCAAGTCGGCCGATCCATTGTTACTAATATAATATATTTTAACAACACAATACGAGCTTATAAAATCGGTCACTATGTTCGATTTATAAAGCAACCAGAATAATACCTAAGTTTCTTTTTATTATAAAACTAGCTCCTTCTAAGCTAGACTTCCTTAATGGAACCTTCCATTTGAATCATTCTATCTACCAAAAAAAACCCTTCAAAATCCGTTGCGTAATTTTAAAGATCTAAGCATACAGACACACAGACGGCGGAAAGCGACTTTGTTTTATACTATGTAGTGATATATATTTTATTTATGCAAGCAAAGTTACGATAGTAGTACAGTTCAGTAGATCAAAACCACCACAAAATATATTACACTTCCTAAAACCTGTGACGGCTTTTAATTTTTTTGCTGACAAACAAAAGTTGCCATAAAAAGCATTGTTGCGTCGAGGCTGGGGTAAAATACGACACAACAATCACTGTAAATACATAGTATACAGGTACACAGATAAAACCGGTTGATACGCAGGATATGTAAGAGACGCAGAGAAAACGTAAGGTTTGATAAAGGCAATGTTACCGAAGTTTAATGGAGACCTTGTCAAGTTGAGTTAAAATTTATAAAAAGTGCATAATATGTGGAAAGGGAAAATAATGTAAGAAAGTATATAGTTAATTTATCATTAAAAAACTAAAAAAAATCGACGTTACATTATCGTTAAAGGCTTGCGGGTAGTTAAGAAGAGTACTGTTTTAAATAATAAATGCCAAATTTAGTTCACAGTGGAGATCTCTACATAGAGTAGGTACATAATATGTAATTTACACAAGTTTCCATATGCTTTAGTGAAATTATGGACGACCTTACAAAGTGCTCTTATTATTCGTAGTGGTAAAACTAATGACGTTTCAAACTTTATGGGACTGCGACGTATAATATCGCAGAAAATGAAAACTAATCAATTATCATATACCTACAACAGTCACAGAAATCGATCTCAGAAACCCGATCTGTAGTCTAGTGTAGTAGATCTGTTCGATCTGTAGCTAACACGTGCATAATAAATCATATGCATTATAATCTCATAGCACTCGTAAGAGTTACACGCATGATATTTTATACAATTCGTGTACGCAAATCTAACGCGGCATCTGCATATTTTGCATATACCCTCACTCAGACGCTATCGATTTTGTCTGTGTTAGGGGGACAGGCTGATAATCATATTATATTGTACTTTAAATACACTGCGCGGGGGAGCGCAGCCTTACACAATTATACTTTGTATAAACTGACCTTGAATACCCATCCCCAACCAATTAATATCCTACCGCTCGGCTACTATGTTCAAATTGAACTTATATTTATTGGTCTTCATGTTCCTTTTGTGATGGATATAGTGAAATATGTATTGCAAAGTGGACTAAAAATAATATAAAGTGATTTTTTATTGTATAGAATGCTAAACGATCGACGAACGAAGTCGGGACGTTCTGTATACTACCGACGCCCATAGGCATTAGTATAACTGTAGAAATTCCTCCATTTAGAAATAGAAATAGAAAAAGAAATAGAAACAAGTTTATTCATTGCTCCACATACTAATAAAACATAAATAAACAATAGGTACATGAGACACAAAAAAAAAGAATAGAAAAATAGCTAAAAAATAATAATAAGATTAAAAACAATTTAAGTCAGCTACTATTGGCTGATTAAGTAAGGATGAAAAGGGAAGGAAAACAAAGACTGTTTCGGCTTTAAAGTTCAAGAAATAATATCGTATACAGCTACTCGATCAAACTTCAAGAACAAGTATCTACAGTCCAATACTAAAAATACTATTAACACTAAATACTACTAGTATGAATATTGCTCCTCAATCAAAATCAAATCAAAATATTTTTATTGAAAATAGAATTAAAAAAATTGCTTTTTGAACGTCAAAAATTTCATCTACCACGGGTTCAACCCTAGCCCTGTCCTGAGAATGCTTATTATACCTTACGTTGAAATTCAATGAACCTTAGCTTAACTATTAATGCTTAATACATTTGTGTCTGTAGCACGTATTGGAAAATGTCAAATTATTAAATTAGCGGCTCGCGGCTTTGGGGAGTGAAAATTAAACGCAAAGCGCCTACAAATCAACGCCAAAATTACGGCGAATTCATTAAATATTAACAAACTTTCTTAACATTGTGCTCTTGATTCACGCGCTATGATTTTCTTATGTTTCATCTGAAATATTTAAGGATTCGGTTCGAAAGATTGAAGCTTAAATGCATAATATTCATTTCTTAAATCTTAACTAACAGATCTTAAACTTTCAATAGTAAATTCAAACAAAAAGCCTGAAATGTTCTAAAATTAAATTAATTGCTTAGAGTTATTTGCTTAGAGTAATAAAAACGAATATTTATAAAACAATACAATATTATAATTTGCCAAAAACGTGAGGAGATATCTAATAATAACTTTTTTTTTGTATAGATGAAGGAGTCCGAGCTGTGACTACCAACGCCCATAGACATCCATATACTTGTTCTACAGATGGGACCTCTTTTACTTCAATAGGCACTGGAAACCGTTTAAAACACGACAACATAGCTCTTTGAAGCTGTATTATTTAAAAGAGAAATGCCTTCCCGGTCTAGCAATTCTGCATGGCGCCAATGAATCGGTAATTTCACTTATTTCTACAATTATTGTTCAATTAGGCCAGGATTCTGTAGAAATAGAAAAAAGAAAAATCACATAATATAGAGATAAATGTCTATAAAGTCAATGGTCGTAAGTGCTCGCTGTGTATCGCTTAGCAAGTTACAACAGGTACCTTACGAACCCCTTTCCCATTCGACGTTATACTACACCTAATTACTAATCGTGATTACACACGCGTCGCTTTACCTTGTTTACGTAGAGTGTAATTAAAGCAAGTTAATCTAAAGCGTTCCCGGTACTCATACAAAATGCATCCCCCGACGAGTCTGGAAAAGGCACTAAGCGGGCTCAAAGGTACATCGACTAAGTAATCATAGCGATTTTAATATGTCTGTATCAGGTAATGATATTTCTATTTTTATGACTGAATACAATTTCTACGGATTTTTTTTAGAAAGATGGATTTTTTTTAGAAAGATATACCTAGTGCTATGTTGCGTTACAGCCGGATGCCGCTCCTATAACATCCGGGTAAAGTGGCAGCCACATCGCGTTTCGTGCGGTTTGTGAATAACTCATCAGAGATGGTGACCTCCTCGGTCAGCAGTTCTGCATAAATTATGCGGATGTCTGTGGACGGAGATAAAGGCTCGTTTGTTCTTATGCTATAAAAACAGTTGTTTATATGTAGATAGACTGGCGTCCAATTTAAAGGGGCATTGTGTTTGACATCGTGTGTCTTAGTGGTAAAAAATTTAATTCATTAGTATATTAGTGGTAAAAAATCGTGATAAATAATTAAATATCAGTTCCTACTATTTCAGTGTCCTTAATCACTTACCTATAAGTAATAGTTTATATGTTCGGTTATACCAATCGTCTTTATCATGTCCTGTCAAACTATACGAGCATAGCGCTTAATTGTAAGTGGTACGACAGAAACTAAGAAAAAAATAATTACTAAGGTTTACTCAGCACTGAGCTAATAAAGCCTACACCATATTGTAATACATTTTTTACTGTTTAAAAATAATCAAATTCACACTTCAACGTCCGACCATGGGATATTAAAATTGGTCATAGCAGCAGAAAAATTCTAGACAATCTCTAGGTAACATGCGACACAAAAATAATTAATCTTCTACTAAGAAATACAATATCAAGCTTTCACTGTAGTAGATATAACGTATATTTCGTCGTCTTTAGCGTAATTAAGGCGTGTTTAGACTAGGGAGCAACGCGAAATGAAATTAGCGTAAATCACATCAGGCTAGGATTTACGGTGTCGTATATGAACGTAAAATCCAATCAGCGTTCGCGTTAGTGGCTTGGATGTTTCTAACGAAGCGTGACGGTGGTGTTATATGCAATCTTGTATCACAAGCTTTGTAGTTGTCCCGTCGATAGCAATCAGAGTTAAACTATTTACGGGTGTCTGGTCGTTGTGTGTGTTTACAGACGTCTCAACAATTAATATCAGAATTAAATAAAATTATTTATTTATTTATTTATTTATTTATTTATACAGGCAATCGCCCAATTACAAAATATTTTATTTAATTCTGATTTCGTGTGATACGTCGTGGAATTGCGAGAGTATAATTTATTTGATATTTAATAAAGCTAATAACTATGAAATAACATTTTAACTATTAGCATGCTAGTCTGAGAATCAGTCTATTGGCATGACTCTGTTTTCACGTTGTGTTGTTGGTGGCAATCCCCGCACTTACTGAATTGGAGTCATTAAACTAGGTTTATTAAGACAGTTAAGTCATCCTATAAGCTTATAAACTTCAAACTGGCTCAACCCATAGCACCATACGATGATCGAGATCAACAGATTTTAATGATATTCGAAATACTTAAGACGATCAAGATTAATTTCCACTAAAAGACGCACACCCATTAGGTTTTGTCTAACCACACAAGGCACACTAAGGACACGTTTTTTCTAGACTCGACACTTCTAAAACTTTAAATCCAAAACCGAGATTTGATTCGTATGAATGGTATACACGTGATTTTGATGATAGACTGACATGGTACATGGCAATAAGTAAAAATACACCGTCTGGCATATCGAAGAAAGTATTGCAAACAAAAATCGAAACACTAATGGAAAAGTAATACCGTGCATTTGATGCAAAAACTCACGATATTCCTACAATATAACGTCGGAGAGATTTAATAAGTAGATCTTTCAGAAAACGTTGTACGATGGAAGTATCCTTTTATGTTTTACTTTTTCTATATCTTTTTCATTTTTGCATCTTACCTTTTTCGGAAAAATAAAACGTGACTTCAATTAGTTTTGTATTTGATGCAGCTGTCTGTAGAGGTTGTTGTTTTATTCTTGTTTGTTTATTTTTATAACTTTATAAAGAATCAAAGCGATCACGGATAGCAAACAAGGTCTCTACTTGTTTTCCTTAGTATGTGAACCTACTACATTTTAATAAGTCCAACATTTTATATATATTAAGTTAATTGACTGAACATTACAACAGAGCCACACAATTTGACTCGCATAGCATGCAGTTTCACTCTTATTAGTCTTAGCGTGATGGTTATAGTCTTACTTGATAAATGGGCTATATAACAATTAAAGTTTATTTCAAGTCAGAAATGTAGATCATAAGAATGACGCGTTCAATCATACAAACAAACTCTTCATCTGTATAATATTCGTGTAGTTATCATATAATATTACTATAGATCAGGGTTTCTTAAAGTAACGCCACGTGTGTCTGTCTATGCATTATATGCATATAAAACAATTACACACCAATTAAATTACATAACTTGCTTAAAAAAGAACATAATTATTATTAAACATTTAATTTATGAACTAAATAGGTACCGTAGGGCGTAGACACTCTTGCTTATCTGCGAATAAGTCACACTCATGTACGTCCCAAGGATCTGCGGTACCTCAGTTATACCTTATCATACTTGACATACTTCTGAGGTTTGTTTTCTTTTCCTAAAATACTCTTTGACAGGGATCTGCGGAGCTTTTAAATTCTGGAAAGGGGTCCGTGACAACAAAAAGTTTAAGAAACCCTGCTATAGATTGGAGGTAGCATATTTTTTTTCATATTTATGAGGAAGAGTTGATAATAATAGCCCCAGTAGTAGCTTTGCTATAACGTAACGAATGTATTAAGAACTTACTGAAATACCGAGCTTAAATAAAAAATATTATTTGAAACAGAGAGAATTAGTGCGATGATACAAAAACTCTACAGTATAAGTTGGCTTTCATGTTAATGCTTGTAGTTTCGCGTTCCTAATTAGAGAAGCTATTTAAAATGACGTTCAATCCCATTTATTATCGTCACTGTACCACATGAAATGAAATTCCCCGCGCCGCCACCTATAAAGTATACTTAATTTTTGCAATACAATTTATGATGCTGCACGTTTGAAGTTTTTCGACATTGTAGGAGGGAAAAGGATCTTGGGTAACGCCTCTTTGCGGATGTTTATGGGCGTCGGTAGTCATTAAAATGACTCCGACTGCTCGTTTGCCTCCTTACACTATAAAAAATTGTTAAATATTGGTCATGGTTTTTAAAGTACACATTTGAGAAAGTGAAGACTTGAGAACTGATGAATTACTGTACCACCAATGAGACCCCGTAGAAACGGTCACAGATAGAAATATTCTATCAGAATATCCCAAAAATGATTCTGCCGTTTAACTACTACAATTTTTCAATTCACTGAAAATACTCATGATCATGTAAACAAAATCCCTGCTAAGTCTTTGTTAATATTTCAAAATACAGTCTTTATTAGGACATATTAACGTTGAAATATAAAAACAAAAATAAAATAAAAATATCCTATTCAGAACTTCTGTTAATATTTTAAAACACAGTCTTTACTAGGACATAATTAAAACAATATTAACTTTTCAAAATAAAAACAGAAACAAAACATCGGAGATTATTAACAAATAATTCGTTATTTTAGACTTTGTCAATGTAATTTCCCGAAGATGCGGACGCTAGATTAAGACCCCAAGTCGTTTCTCGCACCCCGATATAAATCTTTTAACACTCATTCACAGCTTCAGCAGATCTCCCTGAGCCACGCTAACACCTACAACTGCAATTAGCCCGGGTTTGGGAAGTCCGTAATCTTAAATAAAGCACCAAACGAGGTGCTATTTAAATAAGCAAGCGGATTGCGAGCGCGAATTCCAGTAATTGGACTTAATTTAAATTGAATACACGAAATTATCGCGCGCGAAACTTAAGCTGCAGGATATTTTCTGAAATGTCTGAGCATATCTTTTACTAGTACTACTTAATATTGAAGTTTTTTCCATAATTTACAAAATATGGCGTATATATAAATTGTGTTCTATTATAAATATAAATATATAATAGTTATAACTATTTCATAATTGCGATTGGAATAAAGAAATACAAAATTAAAGCGATACGTTGAAAATAACATAAAATATAGGTAATAAATACAAATGAATAAATCCAGATAAGCCCTTTATTGTTTTTTGAACATTTTGTATTTTTTCGAGTCCTTCTAGGTTCAAGTCGAGTCTTTCGGCCTGGGACGGCTAAATTAGCTTAAATAAACATAGTATTTAAGTCATAAAGGTTTGTACTTTACAAGAATAGTAGAGAGATCTCCTGCGTTTATAATAAAAATTAACTGTGTAAGGAAAAGAAAATATGTTTACCGTTGACATGAAAATAATATTTATGGAATTAAATCACTGAAACAAAAGTATTAAATAAATAATAATCTCCTGGAAAGATTCCGGAAAACCATTTTTCTTCCCCCTCAAATGATTACTCGAGCTTTATAATGTAGCTTCTTATTCCGTGAAATAGCCGTAATATTTTTCGTAGATATATTTTTGTAAGTATAACTCT
>LUGF01053306.1:140422-175958 GCA_001625245.1 Calycopis cecrops
CTTTGACGCCCTACAACAATACACCTAGCTAACTGTTCGAAATTCTATTCGAAAACGGCAACTTCACTGGTTCCACATATAATTATCATTAGAATAGCATTTGGGGAACTCGCAGACACTGCACTGAATTATTCGTATCATAAAAGAATTATTCATGTTGTTGTTAACTATACATTGTTAAAAAGCTATCTAACAAGGTAATTGTCGGCTGAAAGCACATGCAATTACTATTTATTGACCAGGTAAAGTAATTCCCCTTACTCACCATTTTGAAGGGTAGCTAATACCTCATAGCAAGAATACCGGGGGTCGATTGCGTCGATTATAGCTTCAGTATGCTGAAGTGTACTTCAGTTTATTCAGCGCCCGCATACTTATTACTAAAACCAAAGTCAAACACACCTTTTAAAACTCCAACACGAATATTTCAAACACAAAAACTTGCTCCTGTTTGCGCAGGCAAATTCTCAAACATTCTATTGATACAAATAATTTTGAAAGCGGGCAAAAACGATATTTCACTGGGGATTTTATAAAAGTCAAGGCGGTCCCGGGGAAAGTTAGTTAACTAACTTTTTCGCATTTCGTTAAAAAGCGGCGTAGATTAATTTGGGTGTTGGTCGTAATACTTATTTACAATAATCCGACTTGTGGGAGAGGTGCACATGAATTGTTAGAATAAATTTTGTTTCCAGACCTGGAAAAGGTTAGAGATTAGAGGTGGGACCTTCTCTTATCGATAGCACTCTTGTAATAAACGAAATATTTGAGGAAGACTAATAAATAAAGACGATAACGATATTTGTAATGTATGTTTTTAGAAAAGCGATAGAAAAGTTAACAACAATGCGTATTATGGACTATTTTTAGTAGTAATAAAAGTAAACAAAATTTATATTTCAAAGAACTAGTACAGCATATACAAAATAATATTTTTAGATTTATAGGGTTGCAATAAAGAGACTTATAAAATTATTCTAATAATCACTTAGATAACTACATAAAAATGAGTATTTTATTAATCCCAAAAACATTTTTAACTAATTTCTTAACATTCTTTGAGGAAGTTGTTATTACGAAAAATATAATATAGTGTTATGAAATAACATATCAATGGTACATTATTTGCTAGTATCCTCGAAGCATCTTCAGATGTAAAGGCACAACCCTACAAGTTACGTATGCATATCGTAAAACCACGCTTTAAAAATTACGCGCAGGTCCAGACCACTGAGCCCTTTTTATAATCCCCAAGAATTTTTCCCTTAATGATGTGCCCATTTGTAAAACGGATAATTGTTTACCTTAACTTGTATTCGGGTTCGCTTATGGGACCCAAAAGGGAAATTTTAATTATTGCTACATAGTCGGGATTAAGTAAATCTATCTTTATGACCATCATCAACATACTGCTCATCAAAGGTCTTTAAATTAAAAAAAAACTGTTATCGATTTTTATTTCTATTTTAATTTACCACAAAATTGATCTTTCTTAATTCCATATTTCTATATGAAAATATATAAGGAACAGTAATAATGGCCATTTTATACTTTGCGTTTCGATTTACTTCATATTTATTTAATCCATCCCACCTATTATAGCTGGTATGGAAAGTAAAAGCGTAGTGAAATTCCTCAAGTCAATCCTCATCGATCAACTAAATGTGTTTACTTCAAACACCAACCAGGGATTTCGATAAGTTTAAATCATTGGAGCGGATAGCAAACGTCAATTAAGTAGTATGTTTTTATAGTATACTAGTTGGTGCCTGCGACTTCGTTCGCGTAACGTAGTAATATTATAATCAAAGTGATTTGTTATTGCTTGCTTGCAGTGTGCCGAAATTCCGATTTTCCGTAGGAATGAGCGACTTTACCGCAGTAAAAAGTATTTTGATGTTGACCAGGCTTAGTATCTATACCTACACCACAAAAAGTTTCATTCGAATCCGTCCAGTAGTTTCGGAGATTAGCACGGACAAACAGACAAACAGACAGATCAAAAATAAAAAAACCGGCCAAGTGCGAGTCGAACTCGCACACCGAGGGTTCCGTAAAAATGGAAGACATTGTTTACCAGAAACTAAAATAACTTGGTTTTTCATAGCGTTTGTATGAACGACAAAGTTGTATTTGCTTTTTTGAATGTGTTATTTCTCAAAAACTAATAATGATATCTCGCTCAAACAATTTTCCTTGATAGTTTTCATTGAGATCTACAGCATATTTTTTTTTGTTACCTATCTTAATGTCTTAATGTAATAGAATGTTATTGTCAGTATGTGTTATCTTGTGTATTCTCTGTTTTTGTTGTGTCATGTATTGTGTCCGAATAAACGTTTTTCTTTCTTTTTTTCTTTCTTTCTACAACAACACACTAAATCCGACAACATTGGTGTAATTTTTGGGGTGTAAATATGTCACCAGAACGAAAAGTACTATGCACTCTCTCACTTAATTTCTTTAATATAAACTATTATAAATTAAAATAAAATAATTTAGTTAATAATTATCTTTTTTGTTCCTTATATGTACATCCATACAAAAGATACTTATTAAAGGTGTATTAAGAAGACAATATGTATATTACTTGCTTAAGCCATCGTCAATCCTGAAGGGGGTGCCATAAAATTTGCATACTGCGATGGGAAATCTCATGATTAACATTTTTATTAAACAAGGATTAGCTGTAATCCTTTTTTATTCGACAATTAGAAACGTTATCGCAGCCATAGCACTCGTAAAGAGTTGAAATCACCACCTATCTTTCAGTAATTAACCAAATGACGCCAGCGTTAGATAAGAGGCAGCTTAATTAAACTTTTTTTTTCAAATAAAATGAATTGTGTGGTATTTTTTATGCATTGGATTTTTACGATTGTGAGTAAATAAACTGCATATTGCCTAGCTCTTCCTATTTTTTCGTCTTTCGACAGTATTTCTACTATTACTTTAATAATAAAACGAAGAAGCATTTCCTTTTATATTAAAGTTACAAAAAAGTTACACTACTCTCTCTAATATATTAAATTAACTTCAGTTTACACCTCGCTCGTAAAAAGGTTTTCTAGATTTGATGTCTCTGATTCGACTGAACTACCAATAAAATATGAGTTGAAAAAGTCATAAAACGTACCACTTCTGTATTTCACTTTTATAGCAGTTACTCAATTTTAAGTACTCTGTGACCAAACGTCAAGTTTCTTTCACGATTTGAGTGCACACTGAAGTATTAATAACGGTATTGCGTTTGATACATTATGAACCTTAATCACAGTGAATTAGAGCTCAAGTCACTTTGGCGCAGGATCGAAGCGGCACTTCGCATCATTCTGCTCTACTGTGACGTGCATCCGAAGGCTAAGTGCGATCCATGTTCACATGATATTAATTTGTACCCTATTGACTGTAATAAATTGTTTTTTTGAAAAAAAAAAGATACACACCGACTACGCTATATGCTTTAAATTGAAAAGAAATTAAATTAAATTTAAACAGAATTGTCCTATCTATTGAGCCTTCGGCCATTCACAAATCGAACAAATTACAAGTATGGCCATCACTTTTAAATATTAATATATATCATGAGCGAGAATGGTGTCATGTAGGCTGTCGAGCGGGCCCAGTTCGGCTGTAACACAACATCTCTCACAAAAAAAATCTTTAGAAAGTCCATGAAAAAACACATGATGAACATATAAAATTTGAGTACTGTCCTCAATTGTAATAAGAGCTCGTTATCAGATTCTACTTGGCGATAACATGACTATGTTAGTAATGTAATTTTTATTATTTTTATTAAAAACGGGCACTTTTAGTTATCAGGAGACTTGCATGAAATTTTGAAGACCGTACGCATAGGTCCGAAGAAAATAACAATGTAGGTATGTGAAAAACGCGTAGGCAACGGCACTTAGATTAGAAACAAAAAATAATTTTGCTCTATTTTTTCCCCATCAGATTATGCCAGTCATAGATAGGTAGTTCGTTTTCTCTCCAGATGCTATTTAGTAAAAAAGCCTTTGATTGGACTGGACTGGATTATTTTGAATAAAAAAGTCTCTTGAAAACTGGATAGTAATTGATGAATTTTTCATAACATCTCATCAGTCAAGAGCAGAACCTTCCGTCATCAGGTCAGCTGCATGAAATATCAACACGAAACTCAAAGACTTTCATCGTAAGGTACATTGACTTGTAATACTTTAAATTTATGCTGCCACTCATAGGGATAGATTTTTAAATTGTTGATTTGACATTCATGATCGTTTAATTGGCAATATTATACATTTTTACACAAGGAGGACTACCAAAATACAGTAAAATTACTAGATATCTACAAAACCTAAAGCGGGCTCAATCAGCGCATGATCATAATAGAAAATAATTGAAATACAATTAAGCCGAATTCCAAATATATCTGGGAGGTATTCATAAACAATCTACGGAATGTAACCGATAGCCCGTCCGAATTGAGACGTAATTGAATTCCATCTGAGCAAAAGCATTCAGTAATTATAAAGTCGACGAGTTCGCACATGTTCTGGAGTCGATAACCCTGGTTTGATTTATTAGATCCCGCTGTACCTGCATTTCCATTCACTACAAGACGTCTGAAAACGTGATTCTTTCGCAAGATATTCGAGATCTTCGATTTATTTAAAGTCAGCTGTAATTTGAAATACAGGATACGTTACAGACGTCTGAGTAAGACTTCGGAATCGCATATTAGTTTTAGGTATGATATTCAACGTCTGGGGTTCCGCTCTTTATTATTGTTATGAGTTTTGTTGTGGATGTTGTTCTATCCAATAGACTGGCTTAATTACGTTATGCTACTTGATATTATAAATGTGAATGTGAGTTTGATAGTTTCGCTTTACGCCAAAACCACTCCGCCGATCATCATGAAATTTTGTACACGTATTCTTAGGTATTATAAATAACATAGGATACTTATTGTTATTGTTTTTAGGGCCAACAAATATTGTGGCAGATATTGTAATTCTATTGCAGTTCTATTTGAATGTAATGTTCATCGATATTTATTAAAAGGATTCAACGCGAGCGGAGCCGCGGGGAAAAGCTACCAAATAATTTTACGAGCTATTCACATTAATCGATATTATAGTGAAATCTCATAGTTGATTATTATAATGGAGGCAAAGTTATTCAACCTTCAGCCGGAGTCGCCCGAGATCTAATCCTGCTAATCCATGGAGATTATTTTGCCATCTGGTGGTTGGTTCATCTGAGTTTGAGTGGAATCACAGTGTACTTTACACTACGTGAAACCACTCAAGCCCAGTATGGTTTCTAGATTTATATTAAAGATTATTCATATTTGTGTATGCTCTTTTATTCAACAATGTTATAGTTTCTTGTATTTATTTTCATCTTTTAAGCAAATTGGCGAATTAACGCGTCCACTAGGTTAACGCCATCAAGTTTCCAATTACTGAATCAAAATCGCTGCCATGTTTGATTGAAGAGTAAATTATCCTTGCTGAAATGTATGGAATGTGTTCTCTCCATCGGCCCTTCGACTAAATGTCTACCGGTCAGAGTATTCAATGGAATGACTCACGTAGCTCAATGTAATCCGAGAAACGGTAAATCTTCTAACTATCTCCTTATAGACCTTCGCATTGTAGTCCCAAACATTGTATGATGATCACATACAGTGTATGAATCATCTAAGAACAGGAATAAATGCTTGTATGAGACTTGCCATTGTTACACATTTTATAGTTGTTTTACGGATTTTAACACCATAAAATATTAATTAAAGGTTAGGCATATGACACTTCACGCCATTCGGCTTGTGTCCACGGCTGGGGTAACCCGGCCGAAACGTCGAGCAAAGGTATTTTCGCTAGTTTAGTAAATATTTTATCGTATCACCCGTAAAGAAACTACAAAAAGAATTAAATGCGTCAATATGTTGTATGAAATGAAATATACTTCAGGTTTACAATAGAACAACTACAGCACGATGTACAAAGAGAAGTTGATTTATCGTCTGGCATCCATCGGGCGGGCTCCCAATTAATCTCGCGGTGCAGACTCTGCGCCACTCGTGTATCAAAAATGGCCGGTTTCATTTTTGCTAAGCATCAGCACGAGTTATAACGGTGCCTAATATTGAGATTATTTTGAGTCGTAATTATCCAACTTTATGAAAATTTTGCTATCGACACTATTAGAGACATCATATATATTTCCACGTTAAATTGGTACCCTTGGGCCTTGTCAGCATCTAATTCTTTGTACTTTTTTATAGTAAAAGAGGGCAAAAAACAAAATGTTGCATTTTGATGAGTACAGACGGTCACATAATCATAGAGGATATACAGATGCGTTGCCCTCCTTCCTCATCCCATCTCCATGGGCCACAGGCTTCTTATCACACGAAACGTGACAGCTATGCTGTCATTTTATGCTAATAATAATAATGATAATATCCTTATTTGTTAAAACACATTGAGCCATTATTAAACATACAAAAACAAATTAAAAAATAACACGCAACAACAATAACCTAAATTATTAAAACTAAAATAAAACTAACAATATATAACTAATATCACCGTGTTAGCGAGATACCTTCCCCGTGGTGGTCCAATTCGAATGCAAGCAGCCATACAGTGTGGCACTACCTTTTATTTTAGTAATGTTAGGCCCATGGAGGTTGGAGGAGAAAGGGGGGCAGCGCATCTGTATAGTCTCTATGCAGATGTCTATGGGCGTCGGTAGTCATGAAAATGGCTACAACTGCTCGTTTGCCCCCCTATACCATAAAAAAAAAAAAATGTTATAAATTCGGTCGCTTTTGCGTGCCTAATTTATAAAATCCCTTGGGAAACTATCGAAGTTTGTCAAAACTTTGCCATCGACACTATCGAATAGTGATCATAAATTGCAATAATGCCACGATAAATTGGCACCCAACTCAGCATCTAATTCTTTGTTCAACGTAAGAGTTTAATAACTGCGTTCCTATGCAAAATGCACGCGAGAAATGCAATATTTCAAGTTGGAAATGAGCTGAAGAATTCGTATGTGTGGAATTATCTACTATATATGTCTTACATTATGTTAGGAATTATGAACAGTTCACATTCTTTGTCTATTAACTGTTATTTATATCCAGACACCCTTACAAAGAGAATGTAAATTAAACACATTTGCTGCAAATTATAAAGATATTCAAGATAGAAAAATGTTGTCTATTTTCTATGAAGCATAAGCTAAATATAATAGATTGGCATTCGTATAATTTTCCAAGCGCTACGCAATAAAAATGAAAAGTTAAGTGCAAATTACGTACATCCATTATTATATTAATTATGTTATAGAAAAATTGCTACTACTGGAGGTGATAAAGTATTAAAAAAGTAATATTACTATCAAAACTGTATATTTGGTAGTTATATTACATTTTTAGCCTGTTAGTATGCAATTTGCAGACTAGTAGATAGTCATATAATACTCTAGCTGTGATCGCGGTGTCACCCGTCTGACAAACTTAGTAAACTCAGCCTGCTATTTCACTCCCTAAGGAGTTTTTTTTTAATCTTATCTCTGAAAGATTTGTGGACTTATGCACAAAAACTTTGCCAACGATACACATGATCAAATATCATAGTTTGATTGATGACAATAATTTATGTATTGTTCACGATTCTATAGAGGATATACTGACAAACAAACACAAATTTGTATATTATGAAGATACATATGAGTGCTAATATTAAACGTCACATCTTGAATAAAATACAAGAAAATAGCTTTTTCGAGCTAATAATCCTTCTCGCCCCCGCTTAGTAAAGCCTATTACTATTTCAAAATAACAGATTGTATATATAGTATTGTGAGCTAAAAGTCTCAAACTATACTGAACGCAAAAACGTAGGCTTGCGTTTTTCTTTTATGATATAGGTCGTCAAATGAGCAGTCGGAATCATTTTCATGACTACCGACGCCCGTAGACTAGGGACTATAAAGATGCGCTCCCCTTCTTTCTCCTTCCAACTCCATGGGCCACCGGCTACAAAAACACCACACAAAACGCAAGAGCACAGCTGTCACTTTACGCCGGTCTTGTGTAAACGAAAGGTACCTCCCAGGTCGTGCCGGCCCAATTCGACTGCAAGCAAGCATGCAGTGCGGCACTACCTCTTACAATGTAGCACTACCTCGTTAATGCTAATAGTATTCGAAACAAGTCCTTTTCTAGACAAGTAGGACGGACTATGCTATGCCATGTCACCTTAAATCACGGCAACAACAACACAAATCATCGTCACGTAGTTTCCCTAATGGCATAGGCAGAGAGAAGAGAGTCACAATGCTTGCATATTTCTCATGCTTCTTCCATGTTAATAACTCTTACAACACAAGCACGCCGCAAAGAATCTTGCCACCACCTTCAGACCAACTTTAAAAAGAAATATAATCATAAAAGGTACTTTTATATAAATCTAACTAGTAGTTAGTGTAAAACTACATATGTGGACGTTTATCGCGGATTATTTCATTATTTTACAAGCTTTCAGAAGATTTACAGTCCACCGAAATGTCGGGCTTGTAAAATCTATATATATAAAACTCAAACGTGACATAGCCATCTATCAACGCACAGCCCAAACCACTGGACGGATCAAGCTGAAATTTGCCAGGTAGATGTTACGACGTAGGCATCCGCTAAGAAAGGATTTTTAGAAATTCAACCCCTAAGGGGGTGGAATATGGTGTCGAAGTTTATATGGATTTCTTAGAAATTAACGCGGGTAAACCGCGGGGCACAACTAGTTATTAAATAAACCGCGATAAAATCCGATAAAATTGTTTTATTGTAATGAGTAATATCGCGTGAACTTGAGACATAATGAGTAGTTAGTACGTTATACTTAGCATAGCACATTTAAACACATTATATACCAATTGGGATTAAGACTTTATCAAAGACAATTCAGAGTTGAACATTAATTTTACCTAAAGGCTAATAAGCAATTTAAATATATAACGGCCATTAAGGTCGTACTAGGGACAATTAATTAGTATAATACTGCAATTCCAAACACAAATCTCGTGAACTTAAATGACTAATGTTTGTTCTTAAAGAGTTGCCAGCCTTATTATCATGGAGATAAAATTAAGAGAGTCGTTACGTTGTCACAGTTTTAAACCGTACTTATGAATTTTTAACTCGAATTGTAATTTCTTAACGTCCCCTTGAGATCTTGGTTTATGGCTTTATGTTCTTAAGTATTTAGATGAATTATTAGTTAAGAGACTGGGAGACGGCGAGACAAACTCGACGTATACCTGCCTGATTGGCGCTATGGAGCTCTGGGCAGGGAAAAGTGGAAAAAATGAGGGGAGGCCTTGCCCAACGCTGGGACACATAATATAGGGCCTAATATAATTATATAATGCAAGAATTTAAGAGGTAATAATGCAGCCGAATTACATTGATCCGAGCAACGAGTAGTGAATGGGTAATGCCAGCTATTATGTCGCGTTGCGTACAGCTTGTGAACATTTCGAGTATGGACTTCAAAACTTAGGAATACTATTTGGTTTAACAGGCTAATTTGCTAACCCTAATAATAATACATGTATAATATAAATACATATCTCCAAAATATACCGATCGTGTGCAAGTAGGTATAAGAGTTCATGTGAATTAGTCTGTGTCAGTCTGATTTGATGATTTGGGCTTTAGAATAATGATGATCCAGTTATAGAAATATTTTGACCCTGGAATCTTTTTCGTGAACGATATAATGTGAAAATGAATAGGTACGTTTTTTTCTTTGAATATAAAATAATTGGATTCCATATTTAATATTCCAAATTACATAGAAAATGCGTGATACAAAAAATTAAAACGAAAAATGTCTACAAGATTTTGAATGTATAATTACAGTATTAAATCATCGACCCGGGCCGCCCATGCTTTTGATGGCGAGACCTTAAGTTTTACAGTTTGAATGGAAGCGAAGATTGGAAAAAATTCAAAGCACTTTTTGTAAGAATTTGTGAAAAAAAATGTTTTGTATTGTGAGTAGCGTACAATGGTGGATGGAGGAAATGAGAGTCTGGGCGGGCTCAATTTAACTCACGCGGTCCCCCGTCCCCGCCCGACGAGTAGGCTGCCTGCACACTGTATGGCGTAGTTTCTTTAAACGCCATTTAAATATAGTGTGATTATTTCAACTACCAGGCTGGTGCAGCGGTAGGCCAGGGGTCGCGAGCTCGAATCCCGGCTAGGTCATGGAAGTTTATCTACGTATTATGTATATGTATTTCTATAATAAAATTTTAAATATACCTATAAAATTTCTTAAATTAATAAAACATATTAAATATATTTCTATTGTCTAGTACCCGTAACACAAGTCCTTACGGTATTTACCACGGGGCTAGACTAACGTGGTGTGATAAGTCCACAGATATTATTTTTATTTTTTATTATTATAATTATGAATCTATAAGGGCATCAACAAACATATAAAGTGTCATTTTTAATCGTTACTCTAATAAAGATCACTATACTGCTAGATACACTATACTGCACATGCATTGCAGTTCTGCAGCCGTATGAAGTCGTCACCACCGGACAGGTACCTCGCGCTCTCGTTGACGAGTTTCCTATGGTAGATTAAAGAGTCTAAATATCCCAAAGAGTTATAGGGTAAGGAGGCCAAAGAATATGAAAAGTTTTCTACCATAGTTGTCATAAAAAGTAGTTATTATAAATGACACTTTTCTATGTTTGTCGACGCCCTTATACGCGCATGATTTCATGTTTTTAATTACAAATTTGCTTTATATTAATCGCAATTTAAATTTGTATCATCACTACAAAACGTCACTCTTTTTGAAACAAGTATTAATGGGCCTACGGCTTGCCGTATAGTTAGTGAGATCTAACCATATCAAATGATCATAATATCATATGGTATCCAATCGAAGTGGTAGTCAAATTAACTATATTTTTTTTATTGTATAAGGAGGCAAAAGAGCAGACGAAGTTCTCGACTGACTACTGTCGCCCATAAACGGATGGATAACAATTATGTGGATACACACATACTGACGGGGGCAGTTTTGATCCAATGCAATGCAATACATGCTGCATTCTTACAAAATATAGCTCTTGTAAATTTATGCGCAATTAAAAAATGTGCGCAATACTGTCATAAACATACTTAGACAGTATAGTAGTTATTGACATATTTGCTGACTCAAATTATACTAATCACGTGTTATGCAAATATCGCAAAGAAATGATGAATATTTCGTTCATACGCCAGGTCTTCCGCGACCGGTCAGTAATTAATTAAAAGCCCGCCGTGCCATTATGGGTTTTATGCTAATACGCGAGCTAATATGGAAGCCCTCAAAGGGTTGTACAGTGTACAGTGTACACGGCTGAAACGTTAAATTTCACCGAACCGTGGACCACAAAGCAGCGCGCACATAGCGTGATATACGCCAAGATTAGATTACAGGGTATGTTTGTTTAAATTAAAGAGTTTCAATTATACAGCATTAATATTAATTATGATAAATATATAAGTATATTTTTAATTTTTACATGTGAAATAAAGCAATAATCATTTTAATTAATTAATATTTCATATACAATTTCCGATTAAATTGAAAATCATTGTCTCTACCAAGAACTGTGATATATTGTTTTAAATAGAATCTATAGATTTTTTTTCTTAACCATGCAAGTGGATAGTCGATTTTTTAAAATAGAGTAAAGAGAGATTGTGAATAACGCCACTTTTCACGCTTTTCTTTTCAAATTAAAAAGATGATACGACATATCATCAAAAGTATCATCTGAAATACTTCTGGTACCTCTACCCACTACAGCATAAGAACATGCATTGCGGATTTCTATACGACTCTCATCACACAAGACAGAAAGCAATCCACACAAAAACTGAACAAATGCGTTTACATAGGAGATCCGTGTAGTCTTCTCAGATTTCGGACAACTTCACAGGTCACAACTTTAATATAGCGATGACATTGTTAAAAATATTCCGAAAATTAAAGACTATAAACATCACGATCAGTGAGCAAGAAACGCGACTTACATTAAACCCTTCGCAAAAAACTCATAAATGTTAACGCAATATAAATAAAGGCACCCACTTAACAAACAATCTCCGGGAAAAAAACTAATTTATGCTACGCATTCACTGTGAGAGCAAGCGCACCAAATTCTCTTTTATGTTTCGAGAAAGATTTAATATAAAAATTACATTTCATATTATCATGTGAGCCTGGTAGGCGGAGCCGGGGATTGGTCTAAGTCCCACTCCGAGGGCGCTTTCCATTCTCTGAAGATTATCTCATGCGTGACAGTTGGGAGTCTGTCACGCATTATGTAAAGGCGAGATCTGTGTCAACAATACGAAGGCTTCCATTAAAAAGAGTATGAAAGTTATAAGAAGTGCACATTTATGTAGATTTCTTCCACTCTTTTCAGTCAGTAAATTCACTTAGTAAAGCAGTAAGAGTTGTGGTTGTTAATTTATTTAAGGTCAGGTAGGTGAGTAAGGTAAGGCATAGTGATATCAATTACAAAATGTACATCTTACTGTTTTCTCGGTACATCTAGAAACCTATACCCATAAACCGAGATTGTAGTTCTCATAAATAATTTGGGGCGCAAAAGCCTAATTAAAACAGTTCAATAGCTGATTTTGCAGATATAGTGATTAGAACAAAAGAAAAAAAAATAATATACATTAATAAAAAGCTTTTTTCTGAGATATTTAAATTAAAGCTTTACAATTATAGAAGTGCTAACAACAAAAATCTACATTAAATACATATTATTTCATTAAAACTATAATTATTTAACCAACACCTCTAAGTCACTTCCTAAATTTGACCTCTTTTTTTCCGAGAAGTGGATTTCTTTTATCGCTTAACTCACATATCTGATTCCGTGAGCCCCTCATATTCCTTTGATTATTGCGTTACCGAGTGGAGGGGTAAATGTGTGCTGTGCACTTTTTCCTAACTTGACGTATAATCTATTTATTGTCGGCTGGCGCTTAATCAATGTTTTGCGTTGTTGAAGGTACGAGTGTTTCTGCTTGTTGGAAATAGTCTTTTCAATTTTGATTTGGAATGTTTAAATTGATTTTAAATTGCTCAGATATCAGACTTTCGGTGACAAGAATACGATTATTATCAATCTACCTTTTCGAAAATTTTGGTATTCAGAATACATAATGTGAATTGTCAACTATTAAGTATTTATTAAGAAAGCAATTAGTACAAAAAAAAGATTCTGAAGATAGACAGTATGTTTGTATTAAATGTAATGTTATGTAATTAAATTGTCAGATTAGGCTTCTCGCGAAGAACAGTCCACCTAGAAAGTCTGTAACAATATGCATAAAAGTCAGAAATTTATATCAGGTATGTCAAATGACCATGTCACAAGAGTAATAAGAAAAAAAACCTCAAAAACTACACTAACGATTTCAAAAATTCTTAGAAATTACCTATAGATTTACCTATAGATTAGTTACATTATTCCAAGGTATATATATTTCATGAAGTACTATAAAAAAGTTAGGCACTGTGTAAAACCGTGACAATCCACCAGTACACAATAAAGATCTAATTGTGGTGATCATGATTATACATAATAAAATTAATATAACCACAATTTTATTTTATAAAACATTAACCGTAAAAGCTTTGCAATATAAGCGAATTGTGAACTAAGACGCAATTTCGCCGTGAGCTAAAAACAAATAAACGTCAATCTTTAAAAACAAATCATCGTTCAAAACCGGGACACGCGTGTTCTTATGAAGGGGGATATCGGTACAAAGGAAAGCAATTTAACAAAATATAAAATGCTACATCGGAATCGAGAAACAAATGATACGGGAAATACTTAAATCACCGCTATTGATGGGAGATTTCAAATTACGCCGGGGTAAAGTGACGTGCCCCAAAAATTGTTTGCTAGGCACGTATTGAGAAATATCTCCACTTGATCATCAGAAATAAAAATGTAAGGTTGAATCAGCTCTCGACTTGTATGATTAGTAACCTAATCAAAAGTAGATTAAGCCTAAAATGCAATTAAATATATATTTTTATAAACAACATAACATTATACAAATGCATGATAGTCATAATAATTAAACTACAATTTTAAATTGATTGAATTTGATTGAAACGACGACAATTTCTTCCAGAAGTAGAGGACCAAGACAGCAGTTTTCAATGAGGTGCGATTGCTGTAGCATTCGAAGTTTTCACTTACTACCGGCGTCAAATTATTGCTGTTAGAGTAAGGAATTCACATCGGAGACATTTGACCCACAGAACGTTGCATAACATCCTCTGCTTCATCTTGTGGCAATTTGCGGCCTGGTAATCCGAACGCTCATTTATCTTCTATTGATTAAGTTAAAGCTTAAAATGAAGAGAAAGTTTGAGCAAACCTAACCGAACTTCGCATAAGGTTTAAGAGTGTATCTGCAGTGCCATGCTATAATGCATCTGATTTGAGCTGGCACGATCTGGGAGGTAAATTTTGCACACTTTTTCTAAATTCATAAATTGTATTGTATTATATCATTTATAATATGCAAATGTATTTGTATTTTTATATTTTACATCTCATCACAACATGAGGCCCGCTGAGTTTGTTTCGCCGGTTCTTCTCAGGACAGGGCTAGAATTGAACCGGTGGTATATTTAATTGTTGACGTTCAAGAAGTAATTCCTGTAATTCTATTTTGAATAAGAACTTTTTCATTTTCATTTTCACACATGACACCGGGGTAATGACTTTGCGAAAGTTTCCAGGGACTCAAGTACGGAAAAGGAGGAAGGAAAGTTACTCATAAGTATAATCACCATGTCGTGTCGGTGTACATCAATAGAATCCGCTGGCTGGTTTTTCCCCTGTTAAAAAAATACTTATTGCAAATTAAAAATCCTTTTAGAGCAGATCAAAATAGAGCCTATTGTTACTTCAGTCGTTTACACTCTTCGCTCCCATTCATTTATTCCTTGTCAATTTCATTTATAATATCATCGATAAACGTTAAATGTATGCAGAAACGATTGAGCAGAAATCAAAACTCAACCCTCATATCTATTTTATCTCACTAAGTGTCGTTACGAGCCACTATCGAAATTGGCTTCGATAAAATTTGCGTAACGTTATCCAATTGGAAATAAATTTTGCGTAATTGCTACTTTAATGTGACATTCCGTTGAATATTCCCGAGCGAAAAAAAATTAATGAACACGACTGTACATATTTTTTATCTCGTCTGTATCGTATTTATTATACTTTATGAGACAGATACACTGACGTATGATAATGTGCTGAGATACTTCATCTAAGCTCACAGTTCTTGACGACTGTGAAACTAAAGTCGTAAAGTTTTGCGACAACATATTTCACAAACGCCGTGCCTTTTATTAGACGCAGTTGATCGCTGAATCCCCTTCTCGGGTTTAAACTTGAGCCGGGCTGGTATTGCGAAAGTTTTCAGCTCAACGCAAAATACACCAGAACGCTTTCAAAAGAGCGCAAGAGATTTTTTGTCCGATCCAGTCACGGGCGGATTAAGTTTGTATGTGCATTTGCCAATCAGAAACCTTTCACGAACTTTAGAGGATATGAGGTCCGATCTCCTTTATAACGCACGCGACGATGGTATTGGATTCTTTACAATATAACGTCTAAGCCGTAATGGTTTAGTTGGCATTATATGTAAAAAGGAAAGTACTATTCGTACACATTCGATATTGGAAGGTTTCAAACTACTTTAATGGACTTTATCTCTGTTTATTTAGTTACTAGCTGGTGCCCGCGACTTTGTTAGCTTAGCGTAGTAAAATTATAAACAAAGTGATTTGTTATTGTTTGCCTGCAGCGTGCCGAAATTCCGATTTCCCTTAAGAATGAGCAATTTTACCGCTGTAAAAAGTGTATTTGATATTGACTGGACATAGTATCTATACACCACAAATAGTTTCCTTTGAATCCGTCCAGTAGTTTCGGAGATAAGCCCGGACAAACAGACAGACAAAAATTAAAAAACATTGAAGTGTTCCACCTGTTTAACATCGCCCCTGATTGATTTTTCTTAAATATATTCAATGTACAGACACACGAATTTTACTGTGTTATTATATGTATATAAATAAATATATTCAATGTACAAACACACGAATTTTCTGTTTTATTATATGTATAGATTTAACAAGCCCGACTCTTTTTAAGTTTACAGCAGACATAGCAAAATGGCAATAACAAAAAGTAGATTTATTGTAACAATAAGTAACCTTTAGCGTAAAATTAAGACATCTGGACGACATGCTAAAAATTTGTACATATGTTTTTCGACGCGGTTGCCAACCGTCCTGATTTCCAAGAGTTTCAGTCAAAAAATAAATTTGGTGTCAAAAAGTCAAAAAACAAAAAAAAATCGGGAATAAAAGAAATATTACTTATAATTTTTACTATTTTTAATAATTTCTATTATGTTGGTAATATTTGACTAATGCTGCATAGTTGACTATGCTAGAATGATTTAAGCCCAAAAAACAAGATATGTGACCTAAAAACACAACAATCTTTTCTTTAACGTTATTTTAACATTAATCGCTATACATTTTATAACAAAAAAAAAATAAAATTACCAAAGATAAACTTAAAGATTGCATAGTTTTAAAACTTTAATAACATTATTATGTACAGCTAAAAACTCATACTACTATAAATGTCATAAATATTGCATGCAATATTTTAGTTATTTCGACGTCTGCTACTGTAATATTGTATTTACGATTTCCAAATGTACCAGAGGTACCGTGTTTGCATTTACGATTTAGTCACACAATTTGTATTCTCCCTTTGTACCGGCGATAAAAGTGGAATGTTACGGGATTGAGACAGACTGAATATGTCCAGGTGCGCTATCAGATTATACAAACGAAGACTATCTAGGTTTTTGTAAGCGGTAATGCCACACTGCATGCTTACATGTAGCCGAATTGGCACGACCGGGGAGGTACCTCTCGCTTACACGAGACCTGCGTAAAATGACAGCTGTGCTGTCGCGTTTCGTGCGGTGTGTAGGCCATGGAAGTGGATCGCCATTCGCATAGAAGCTATGCAGATTCCTCCTCTGTGCGGATGTCTATGGGCGTCGGTAGTCATGAAAATGGCTCCGACTGCTCGTTTGCCCCTCTATACCATAAAAAAAAATTAGGTAGGGTCTGTAAGCGGTAGTTGCCTCTTGTCGCCGGATCGAACTGGCACGACCGGGGAAGTACGTCTTGCTCATCTGATACCACCGTAAAGTGATGGCACCTGTCACTTTGTGCGAGCTCTGGAGTTTTCGGTGGCTCATTGCATCGACGGTGGCATTGTTGGCAACTCTGCGGGCGTCGGTGGTCATAGAAAGGCTTCTACCGTTTCGTGTAGTTTCTGAGTGTCTTAAAAGATTTCCCTCTGACTTAGATCATTATCTATTCACCGTACTATTCTGTAACTAATAAGAATAATTTCAGTATATGTGATAAATTGCCGTAATTAGGTACATGAAACGATGGTATTACTGACAAAGCTAGACTTGTATTTTTGTAATATTATCTTTTGTTACGCCAAGCCGTCTGGTATATTTTATTACCTGTAGTCTGCATGCGTGGGTAGTATTGCTGAAGTCGTTTCAAATTGTTTTTTTAATATAAATATAATTCCCTACTAAGTAAGTAAGTTTGTTTGTTATAGTTTCACGCCAAAACACATATTCTTAGAGGTATTAAAGGAAAGAGCATCGCATAGCACAAGCATAGCACAATATTTCTATTAAAAATAGATTAATTATTGAAATTCAAAGAAAGGCTTTACGAAAGTTGGAAAACAAAATATAACATCCCGTCTGGATTTGCTCGAGTGTGCAAACGTTAAAACCTCCAATTTAATACACTCCCAATTACTGACTATTTTAGTCATTGTTATATCCAGACTCACCAGAAATTACAGCTCTGTCATCTCTTGAGGACCACATATTATACAATATATAGACCACAATATACAAATTATTTGCATTACTTCCATAAAGACGATGTACATTATATCACTTCTCAGGTTAATAATTAAGAATAGATATTTGCTGACACAACACGATATAAATTTATAAACTCTTAATTAGATTTTCACGAACCAGATCCATCCTATCTTTATCTCATATAAAGGCTGAAGAGAGATCTATCATGAATACATAGAACCGTCAGCTACTTCTGTGGTAGTTATAGCAGCACCACTCGAAGATGCTTGCCGCGGACGGGGGCTTGCGTTAGCAGTTCAGCTGAGGAGTCCTCCTCTCGTCCCTCTGAATCAGCAGACGGCGGCGCGGATTAGGATGACTGGTGGGCCCAATCTCGGACAAATTGAAGGCGAGTTCCTTTAGAGTACTAGGGCCTGGGATCAATGAGAACCTGACCCCATTACACGGATCCAACGTTTAGAGACAGTTTGACAGTCCCCAAGGTAAAGCCTAGTCTTTTTACCGATGCCAGTCTGTCGCTGGAGCCTCCGAATAAAGCGGCTGAAGGCACCCGCAAGGGTTTAGTCGCTATTGCACTAAGTGCCGAGTCCGACATAGGTCTAACTGTTATGTTAAATCTTTATTTTAAAACAATTACTCGTATCTGTATAAATGTTGTTTGATTTTTTAAAAATTCATAAAGTACACCTATAGGTACTATAAAATAATATGAAGATTAAACAAGCAAAAGTTACGTTTAATAAAAAAAATAAGTCTACTTCTGAAGACGCTCTCCGTCGATACGAAAACTCTCTCAAATTGAAACTTTCCCTGTGTGTGTCCTCAGTTTTCAAGTGTTCTATCTTTGGGATTTATTGTTTGTGAAAACTTTCGCCTGGCAGACAATATCTTGTCACACACTAGGTGCTCTTTCATTCTTATATTGTTTCATATCAGAATTGTAGGTTCTTATGATAATAAAAAATATTTTGCAGTTAATTTATAATATGTTTTAACACGATAAATTATTTATTAAAGGTGCTAGGGACCATGGCTGGTGTAATCCGGCCGAAACGTCGAGCAGAGGTATATATTTTTGCTAGTGCCTTTAATAAATATTTTATCGTGTTAAAATATGTAAAGTAACTGCAAAATGTGTAACAAACGTGAAAGTCTCAAACAATTTTTACATCGAAGAGTACATTTTTAGAGGATAGGTATAAACTCTATCGCATAATTCTGTCAAAGTCATCTGTAGTCTGTACGGCTCTGGTAGATGTTTGTCAACCGTCGTGTAATCTTATAATAAAAATCTCATGTTATGGTGTTCGTGGTCGAACTCCTCCGAAGCGACATGTACGATTTTTCTGACATTTTTTGTAAATATTCTTTAAGGAATAATACAACTCAGCAAGTATCATATATTAATAAAATAAATTACGTCATTCCTTGCTTATTTACGCTAACATCAAGTTGAAAAAAAATCTGGCCACTTAAAATATATTTTAATGAGTCTGGTGTCAATCCCCTTACAAATACGAATCTAATAACACTGAATACGTGAAATTCGTCAAGTCTTTCAGGCTCTAGAAGGAGAATATAGAGATACATAAATACATACTACGCATAAAAACATTACCCTCCGAAGAAATCTTATAAGAACTCATCTACGCTATGTTTTTTCAAAGTATACTTTAGTATCAATTTTAAAACCTTACGACTATCTAAAATAATATGCATTATGTTACAACCCGTATCGGGTACATGTATATTGATTTACGTCTGATATATAGTTATAGAGTTTGATATAATTACGCTCCTAACAAGCTATACAGGTTGGATTTAAAACGATTGTCTCGACCAGTTTAAGTCTAGACAAAGGGAGTTCTAAGGTTTGCAACCAATTGCACGCCTGAGAGTTCCCACAACTCCTCCTTAATTTAAATATTTCCTTGCAATTAATTTAATTTGTTTAACAGTGGGAGTGTTCCTTTGAGGAGCTTTCACATTGATGGGATCAACAGTCTCTTTAAGTCGAATACTATTAAACTGCTATTATTGTTCTTATAAGCGTATGATACTAGTTACGTATGATACGCGATAATAAGAAGTACATTAAGGTTTTCAAACGCACGTAAATCAATGGCACTTATTCCTTAAGATGAATTAAGGTCGTAAAGTATATTTGACCCGGTTTTAAATACATATTTATATTTATTAAATAGACAGGGCCTTTAATTAAACACGAACTAATACGATATGATATCCAGGAGACACGAAATCTGTTGAGTTTCGGTTGGCATGGATAGTCAAACAAGTTAAAATTTATCAAAGTGATTACTCGAAACAATTATTAATTAATTATTAATTACAATTATTTAATATTTTTGTTCAAATTGAATGATAAAAATCTCTCAATAAACTTTGATGTAGATCTACCATTGTCTCCCATTCTACATCACACATGAGAAACAAAATCAGATTCTCTACTTTTCGGAATCATTTTATTTCAATTTATCTATGTATATAATATTAATAACTAATCTGATACTGGATTAGGTCTATAATGTTGATATATTTTCCTCCAGTCTATGTTATCATGCCATATCTCTCAATTAGTAAGATGTGATTGCAAACCTAACATCTACAATATAATATCTGATACCTTATAAAACGTTTGAAGTAACAACTTCGTACTCTTTCTAAGTATCCTTTGATCTCGTTTTAAAAATAATCCTCTCCTCTACTAATACTTTATACTACTCTACTTCTACTTTATATACTGTGAACATTTTATGAGAAAATAATCTGAAGCAGACACTCTCGTAAATAGAGATGTACTACGGATCGGATTTTCTTAAACAATTGATTTCAGAATATACCGAATTAAAAATTACTATGTAGATTGTAGGTATTATAAATTACTGATACACACTCTTCATGATTCATGTTAATCTTGCCATATTACATAACTGTTAAATAATAGTAGTTTATGCAACTGTCGTTTATTGAAGAAACTCGAGTGCGAGTTTTTGAAACGAGCGGAGCGAGTTTCAAAATAGTAACGAGTGTTTTAATACCCGTGTTATATGCAGTTGCATACACTACTTTATCTTCACTAATGCAATTAATCAATTAATAAAATATTGCGAAACATTAAATTTATGCCTACGTGTATTGTCACAGCGAACTTGCCGCCATTAAAATCTAACCAATGAGAGCGCTGCTGCAGCGCGCGCAGGGCCAATCAGGAGCGAGCGCGCGCTGTTAAAGATTTTGACATAACGCTCTCTCGCCACTCTCTCTCTCCCTTTCTCGCTCTCACACAGTGTTATAATGAGATTTTACGATATCGATTTGGATATTATAACATCATGTCAAATTGCTTAAATTGAGTTTTTTGTTGTCTGAGCTATAACAGTAGTTATTATAAGTCAAGTGTTGAAAACATAAGTAGAATGTTACAACATTAGTGTAGATAAAATAGTTTTACTTATCACCTGGAAGAAGTGGTCAAAGGAAGCAGGTATGTTAGAGGAAGGTACATAGACATCAATAAAATCCATACGTCATTTCCCGTGGACTGACGACTTGGTTAAGGTGACGAGGCTGGATGCCAGTGGCTCGTGACCATCACCTTTGACGCTCTACGTGGAAGGACCATGACCAGCAGTGGACGACCTCCGGCTGATGATTTCTTATTTGAAGACACTGAATTAAAGGCACTAACTACAATATTATTTTACGACCGACTGGCGCACTGGTAACATGGCGCGAATGTTCGCATTTTACTCCAGAGGTTGCGGAATCGATGTTTATATGTTACATGTATTTAGTTCATTGCAGCCTAATCGCACCGGCACGATCGGGACCTTTAGCTAACACGCCGCCTTAATGGTGATGCGCCTATTGCTTCGTATTTCCTCCTTTTTATAGCATTATAAAAATTATATACAATTATTTCTATACTAAAAATCTTAAATAGGTATATAACGTTTCGAGTCAGACTCGCACTTGGCTTTTTATTTTAACACCCACTTCTATCCCATACGAGTTCAATGCACCATCACAAACCAAATAATACCAAATAAAACAAAAAGAAAGGTTTGATTCTTCGTAATCAGACCCTCGTCTCGGACGCTCGGAAAGTTCTCTTCGGCTCCTAAGTAAACCCGTCGAGTGTGTCTCATTTGGTTTGTTTCGACGAGTCCTTGCCACCTTCAAACAGCATAAATTTACGTGCAATATATGGAATATATTTTTTATTTTTTTTTCGTAGCCATTTTCATGACCGGAACCCACATATACCCGCAAAGATGTTATATCTGCAGACGCGTTGCCTTGCTTCCTCTATAGCACGAGCCGCGACAGCACAGCTGTCAGTTTACACCGGTATAGTCGAGGCGGAAGGTACTTCCCCAGTCGTGCCGGCCCAATTGAGCTACATGCATGCATGCAGCGTGGCGCTACCTCTCACTAAAATGTACACCTAGAGCTAAAAAGAACAAGAAAGGAGACAGCACGTTGTCACTTTACGCCGATATCCGATATCGAGATCGAAGCGAGACGTCTCCGGTCGTGCCGGCCCAATTGAGATACACACATGCATGCATTGTGGCACTACCTCTCACTAAAATGTACACCTAGAGCTAAAAAGAACAAGAAAGGAGACAGCACTGCTGTCACTTTACGCCGATATTCGATATCGAGATCAAAGCGAGACGTCTCCGGTCGTGCCGTCCCAATTCGTCTACACACACTACCTACTACTGATAGACGTAACCTAGGAAGGCGGAAAATATGTACTGACCATTTGAAAATCCTGCATATTGTTGCATATTAACACGATACAGCCCCAGGCGATGCGATATCGCGGGATTTACAGCGCAGTAGCCCATAAATATAGCCACTGAGCCGACGGCCGCCATCGGTCCTGCCACCGCTTGCCCCTTTTGTTACCAGAATTACGGTTCAAGTGGAATGATGATAAAAGGGATTAAATAAATCGAGCATTTAAAGTATTTAAGCGTGAGTTGAACACAAAGATACGTGATTACAAAGCTGCTTCCAATATCTGCGGCGGCAATTCTGAAATGAAGAGAAGAGAAATTACGCCTGGAACATTAGATGTTATTTAATTGTTCTCGTCGCCTATACTATCCATTATGGAGGATATTAATAAAAAATGTATTAAATATATGGACCGCAGAAGTCTGGTTAGAGAAGGTTCTGATTTAAAAACACAAAATCTACAACAGCTGTATAATCGCCGGCTTGAACGCGGTCAAATGTTATTATATAAAATTATCAATTATCACATAGACTCCTAATTTTTATTACGTAATATTAGTTTACAATGCCCGCGTATCAGTTCGCGGATCAGGAACTTTTATTACATTCCCAGTACAAAAACCAAGTATGGTGGTAACACCTTCCTTCCCCGTGCAACTTCACTGTACAATAAACATTTTCAAGGAATTGACCAGTTTTGCTGCTCACTCAATACTTACAAAAAGAGGGTTAGAGAATTGGCATGCGACATATGTTTATTGTAGGATGTGTGTTTGCAGTATGATGTATTTTTTTTCCCCCTAAGATTGCAATTTTTTTTATTTCTCTTATACTTTTTTTTTCTTTTTGTTAGTATTATCTCCTCCGTCGCTCCGTCCGGGGCCCACTGGGATGTTGTGGGCCCACTTCTCTGCGTTCATCCTCGACACATGGCCAGCCCGCTCCCATTTCAGCCGGGCGGTCTTGTTGCCGACGTCTGCGATGCGGGTTGTTGAGCGTAGCGTCGTATTCCGCACCCGGTCGACGCGTTTGACGTTTTTTTAATGATTGTGATGTTTTTTTTTTCTTTCTTTCTTGTTACTTGTATTTTATTAAGCTGAGCTGTATTTGTGTATACTAATTGTGGACACAGTTTTGGTTTGTGTATTATGTTAGTTAATTTATCTGTATATGTTTAGAATATAACTGTTTGTGTTCCTTAAAAATATATAATTAAATAAATAAATTATATAAATATGAGAAGACATCCATTTAACGCCGTATCTCTTTACTAAATTTTTTGGATATGAGGCAAAAAATATTCGGTAAAGCGTTGTGAATTTTATAAAGACAACTCAAGAACTTGTCTGGAGAAATCACAAAGGCGTTTACTAAAGTGTACGAACATGTCAAACATTCGGATATACAGTTAATTCTACACGATTAAAAGTCGCCGCAACCAGCTCTTCACGGAGATGATGTCTGAATCAACGTCCATCTTCTTCACCCATTCGCATCAAATACCACTACACTGGAAAGCATAGTTACTCAGAAGAGTTTTATTGTATGAAAGGTTCTTGCCAGGATACGGCTGTCGGACTCTGTTGCAATGCAACAATTGTGCTATTCAATAATATGTATATTTGAGAATCACAAGGATTATTAATATTAGACATTACTTGTTTTACGTGAAAGTATTTGTTAACAATTGATAACAATTATATTTAAATAAATATCAACAAACCCAGTATCAATAACGCATATCTGACACTTTAATTATGCTAATTCTAACTATTGTTGGTAGTTGGAACGAAACAAATATAATAGTAATCAAAAGAAACGTATTGTAAAACCAGATTGATTACAATGGACAACGCCCCGTAACAAGTATAATACAGCTCGGTATTAAACGTTATTACATTCATAAATATATTAATATCCTTTCATGGCAAATGCCGGAGAGTCTCGAACAATTGCATCCCTCCTTAATACTAGTTTTATTGTTCGCCCATAACGTCAGGGCGCTTATTATTTTCCCGTCATAAAACAACAAAATAATATTGTAACAATCATCTGGGCTCCCTCTAATCTCGATGCGACGAATTCTCACAATAACACATTTTATTGCGCATTGTAATTCGTTATGTATCACCACATGCGGTTGTTTTACTGACAAATGAAAACGAAGCGTCATAATTATACTCGAATAAACTCGTGTTTTAATATGGCTGCCATATTTCACCTGTTTATGTTTTACGCAGACAGTTTTGTATTTTATGTTATTAAATTACGATGAATATTTACTGCTGAAAATAGACATAATTTGACGCACGCAAAAGTTTCTGGAGATTGCCCTCCCGTATTAAAATTAAAATGGCTATTAAATAACATTACAAATATTTGTCTCATCTTTGTGGTTAATATTTTCGAAGTTCGCTTTTGCAAACGACAATTTACCGCCCACAACACATCTTACTGTATATCAAAATAAATCTATATATTAGGATAAAATCAAAAAAACCATAAAAATCTTTAGTTTCTTTTTTTTAATTAATATTTTTGATATATAAAAATTAAGATACAAATATGAGTATGCTTTTTATGATGAGTTGCTTGTACGATGTATCGATTCCGCTGCAACTCCACCATGGCACGATCGTAATCTGATGATATTATCATCATTTAAACTTATGATCGTATCAAACGTATCCTATTATCGAAATATGATGTTAAAAAATGATCATATTTAATATAAAAAGAAATATTCAAATTTCTTAAGAGCTTTAACTTATAACCCTAGGGAGTTTAACCTTTTACAGTTTTTGTACAAAGAAAATAACGTTTTTGAATACTCAATGAAAATACGTAATGGTGTCAGCGATTTTTTGACTTTTAACTTCTTGAAAAATGTTATAAATTTAATTTTAGATTATCTCTATTTTTTTAAAGAGTTAATAGAGCCAATTGTTGTCTACCGACGCCCTTTACATTCCCCATATGCTGACGTGTTTCCCTTCTCGCCCCCCAAATCTCTATCGCTAATATTAATTTAACTAATATTTATATTAAAGGAAGAAATCAGTAAAAAATAAAATTGTTTGAATTTTGTATCTCCGTTTTTCGTTCCGTAGTAAATGAACCCTAAAATACCCTCACACTTTCGTCATGTCCGTCTGTCTGTCTGCGATTTTACTCAGAGACTATTACTACTAGTAAAAAAAATTGATAAATAATTTTTTTAATAGATTTTTATTAGAATAGAATTGAAGTAAAATGTGGGTAATTTTTTTTCCTGTCCAATAATCCATCATGTTGGATATTGTTGAAATAGATCTTTGGAAAAGATTATGAGATTAATAACACCATTTTTCGATATAGAGATCCCGTTTCAGAAATATTTGGTTTTAAATTACAACTTTTTGTTAGCGGTGAGTATCGTCGTCGCTCTCTCTTCCCAATGAACAAATATGGACACGTAAATAAAATTACAGCAGTAGTTTACATAATCAAATTTAAAGAACAACTATCAAAGCTGAGTAGGAAGTAAAAACTGAAAAGGTATAGGCCAACTTATAAATTAATGTACTCGGGAAAGTACATTTTCATTAAAAAAATATTGAAAATTACTTGACAATTGTTAATTACGTTAAAAATAACGTTGTTAATATAATTTACGAACTACGTAGAGTTAAAAAAACAAAGTCTTAGCAGCTTTTATATTTTTAGATGGTTTTTAAGCGTGAAGTGCATGCAACTACCACTGCGCGTGGCCCGACACTCACTTGACACAATCACTTGATAAACTAAAATTTTATCTGATATTGTCATTATTACAATTTCACACTAAAAAAATAATTAAAAAATGTTTCATCATTTTGGTGATGGACTGTGTTTGTCTTGCAGTTAAAGATGAAAAAAAAATGAAAACCAAACTTGTCTGTGTTTCTAAATTCCTAAAAATTTGGTTGACCATAGAAAATGAATTGCGAATAGTCTGGTGTAGCGGACAGCAGCGTATTCGCAGGTAGGATACTAAAGTAGGAGACAGATGTAACTCATAAGAGTTTTTATTTAAGCTGGTAACTAGTTCTATGCTCGTCTCTCTAATGTATTTTCAGCTTCTATTAATTAAAACTGACAAATGAAACAATGAAAATGATATAGCGGTCTACACATATTATAAAGACCGTAACGGTAATATTCATTTTGTTTGGAAGCATGCGACATATAAACATGTCTTATATGCAAAGATAACGTTTAATGTAATTGAGTCGAGGCACGATGGAAACTAACCTGTATTTCCAAGAAATAGGGTTTTAATTTGAAAAAGATATCCATGGAATTGGGGTGCAATATTATCTCGTTCAAATAAATGAGAAAAAACTGGGGTCCAGCGGGCTAACTTTTTAATTCGTAATTACAGGCCAGAGTCCAAGCTGTAAGCGTCATTAACTTTCCTCCCAAATGTCGGTATATGTATTTCACGAATACTATTGCGAAGTAAAAGTTTATTGTCCGTATCTGAATTACTAAAAATAATCAACGACCCCTCATGGCGTCACTCAAGCATGGATTGGTTTTAAATTGCATGGCAAACGAATAGAGAGTCTTTCTGTAATTACAGGCTCCCAGGACAAAAAGCTCACGCCTAGGTTACGCTGATGCGCTGGTCTCTTTCAGCCCATGGGCCACCCGTACTACTCCTATCCGCATGAAATGCAACAGGGTTACTATTTCCAGCTATTACTTTGTGCAGTTCTAACCTAAGTAGCTCGCTAACATTCTAATGTAAGCGAGCTACTTCTAGTTATTAGTGTATTTCATTAATTGAGATTATTATTATTATTAGGAAATAAATAATTTCCTATAACATATAACTTTGTGGTTGTTATTTTTTTCTAACATTTTTGATTACATTACTTTTGTATGGCCTTTAAAAGTTGAATGACGACGAGTCATTCAAATTTCTTTCTCAAAACTCTCATCTATTTTTTTTTTATGATATAGGGGGGCAAACGAGCACGGGGGGCAGTCGGAGCCATTTTCGTGACTACCGAAGCCCATAGACATCCGCATAGACTATAGAGGCTATAAAGATGCGCTGCCCTCCTTTCTCCTCCCACCTCCATGGGCCAACTATATCTATACTATTACTAAGAAGTGTTTTTTTTTTAATATTATCTGAAATCTGATAAAAATATTTAATATCAATTCTAAGAACAGCTTGGGCTTGAAGACTACCATGATATTAACGTCAATATATCCTCTATAAGACATGTAACAAACACTTCAAAAGTGATAGATTTCAATTCTGTGACGCCGTTCCGTTCTTTTAATCTTCATGTTTAACTGCGAAACTCCACGGATTTCAAAGTGCGTCGTTAGCAGAACTTGACGATTTTATTGCGAACTCGTTGGCGTATTATTGAAAGATGTGGAGGGCTCTTGACACCTCCCTCACGCTAGTTATCACATTTTTTTGATGTGCGTGCGGCTTTTTTGGTTCACACCACTTGTCTCTTTGTATGTTTTTTACGTTCACTTTAATATCTGGCCGAAAATATTTTATGTACAACTTATTTTGGAGTTTATTTCTTAAGGAATGATCTAAGGGTCGCGGCAAGATAGAAATAGAAATAAAAATTATTGTTAACTGTGACGTTACGTGTGTGTAAGAGGTAGTGCCACGCTGTATGCTTGCATGCAGCCGAATTGGGCCGGCACGACCGGAGAGGTACCTCTCGCTTACACGAGACCGGCGTGAAGTGACAGCTGTGCTGTCGCGTTTCGTGCGGTGTGTAAGTAGCCGGTGGCCCATGGAGGTGGGAGGAGGAAGGGGGGCAGCGCATCTGTATAGTCTCTATGCAGATGTCTATGGGCGTCGGTAGTCATGAAAATGGCTACAACTGCTCGTTTGCCCCCCTATACCATAAAAAAAAAAAAAAAACGTTCAAGTTCAAAGTTTACGTATGCGACTTGTGGCGGCATAACTATGAGTTCAATATAATTAAAAGTTTAAAAAATAGCCTATTTATTTTTTATAATAATGATGTATTACAATCCAATGCAATCGTCTTTAGGCGACATGTAGTCACTAACCTCCTCGTGTACTACTCAAATTGTGTAAATATGTGATGACAATCCCTAGGGAGTAACAAGTATACCTACGCCCTGTTTACGGGAATGAAACTGCATATTTTTGAATAGATGTGATAAAATATAAACGTCGAAATAATATAAATCGTACCTAAAATTACATGTCAAAATAATAAACATCATCAAAGTTACCCCACGCTCTCACGTAGGATAAAAGTTAAAACGTACAAAGACAGCTCCGTGTAAGTAAAGCTGAAATGATTTTCTCGGCTCAAAATAACCCTTTTTCGTAAATTAAAGCGCTTCCTTTATGTTGTAGACTTGATAAACCCCTCAAATATTGTTGTTAAATAATGTGGAAAAATTTCTATTGATCACAATGCAAATAAAATATATAATTCTGACATGAATTGAGAAATTTGAGATAATCAGAATGTTCAATATCATAATTAAGTAAATCCTTGGAGTAATTATAGAAGTATCTATTATAGAAGTTTCTATAATTACTCAAAGAGTAAATCACAAACAAAAATGTCAATCATATAATCGGCTTTCTTGACATTTAAAAAAAGTTAAAATGATGAGACACAAAATAGAAAAAACAGGATTAGGACTGGAATTAGGACATAACATGACAATTCCAATAGATGTCGCTCTTGGATTTCGGTCGGAGTGCAACGTAAACTTTATAACATAACAACAGGCCTTCTGAAGTCACAGACATCTATTTGCAATTGTATGAGTAACAAAGGATGGCATACACTTCACTTTCCACTTTCTTCCCATTTTCTTTCCAGCTGCGGGAAAAGAGGGGGAGTCTCTCCCTTTATCACCTCCCTAAGCCCGAAGACAAAATAGTCTTCATTAGTCCGATGAACAGAACATGGTATCTAGTGTTTAGTAATGCTACGATGTATAAGAAGTCCATAAAAAAAACCTTCAATTTTTCTGCCCACTTTATATTTTATTTTACTTTTGATAGCTTTTATTTTCATTTACTGAAAATGTTGACAAATTTTATGATGCGATCTGGTTGTGTTTTTAAACTTCCGTTACATACACCACTATATATATACTATAAGAGATACACGAATAGATATGCGAATGCGGGGATCCGACCCAATCAATGGAGCTTCTACTGCAGTGCCCGCTGTGCCCAAGAATCTGCTCAATGCCAATGCTGCCGCTACAGACGTAGCACAGTACTGGGCACATAAAATTTGATCAGCAGAACACTGACACGAGAAGAAGAAGAATAAGAGATACATATGTATTGTTTATTTAATACTTGTTTCAGACTTTCGCGTTTGTTACACATATTGTGGTTATTTTACGGGTTTTATCACGATAAGACTAATTAAAGGTACTAGTTAAAACATATACTTTTGCTCGACGTTTCGACTGGGTTTTTGTGGAAACGAGCCGACTCGTGACCACGGCTGGTGTAACCCAGTCGAAACGTCGAGCAAAGGTACCTATATGTTTTAACTAGTACCTTTAATTAGTCTTATCGTGTTTAAAGCCGTAAAATTACCACAATATTGTTTATTTGTCGTGTCTTGTGAACATATTTTTTATTAATTTGAAATATTCACTCTCGAAACACCATTATTAAAAGAAAACACAAAGTTAACAATTCTTAATACCAGCGAGACATAAATCTTTTTGAAATTTAAATGCGATATTTGAATAATTTAACAATTTGAAATCGTCGGGAAAACGGATTTTCATTTGCATAGTACTGATAGTGACCCCGGGAGTACTATAATGGAATTTTCACGTATGTTTTTATAACTTTGTAAAGCTGGACTTTACATACATTGTAAGAACTTTTAAGTTATGTTATCATAAAATAAAAGATAGCATGAATCACCATCTATATTATTCAGACAGTTTTAATGACTTACTTTTGAAGTTTAATTTATGTTTACATCTATTTTTGTTTGTTTTTAATATTAAATTTCAATTTTAATGTTAAATCATTTTTTTTAATATTATGAAATCATTAGAATTTATTACATGACTTTGCCCTGCTAAGTATTTCACTTAGTCCATGTAGTTTTTGATTGTCAGTAAAATGAATCCATATTTAAATAAATTTGGATTTATTTTTCATATTAATTCACAACTTAACACCGACGGTTTTATGAGATAAGCAATGAAAACCTGTATTTTATTATAAAATGCTTTGTTACTTATTTTTCTGTTTCATTCTTCGTCAGTTATGATATATTTAAGAAAAAATATCGACCGTAACAATTAAGAATGTCGGATCTTCATTTTGTGATTTTCTTTTTATTGCATTAAATGTGTTAAAAATACTCTCTTAAAATATAGAATTTCTAGAATCAAACTTGAAATATAAAGGCGATTGATTTGAACATTTTTAAGACCTTTAATGCAGTAAAAAGAAAATCACAAAATGAAGATCCGACATTCTAATAATTGCTACGGCCTGTATATTAATTTAGATTTAAATATAAAACAAAAACGCCACAAAAATAAATAAAACAAAATGTTATGATTTGATTTTGTATATTATTATTTTTCAAAAATTTCCAAATTAACTGTCATGCATTGTAATCTTGTCAAGCCGCTTGTCACTGATAACCTTATCTCGTATTCACCGCAAGATTCATGTTTCTTCAGTAACGGCTTCGTAAAATCTAAATTTATAATCACTCCAGGTATGGAATATTTACCCTGAAAACAAAATTAAGGCTAAAACCAATGCAATAATGACATATTATAAACTAAGTTACTTTTCCCTGACCCCTGTATGTGCGCGAGTATTTTTTACGCATCGGATTTTAATGCGGTTTCTTTAATAAATGTTGTTATATGGAATCGTTTATTGCTGGTTGAATCCGTAAAAACCTGATGCTGGTTGCTAGTTTGTGCACAATGTTACAGATAGAAAACTGTATGATGATTTCAAATGTAATTTATCATCTTTATTATCACCGAACTTGCGTCCACTACTGAAGCAGAAAGTATCATTTGTCATAGAGATGCGCTTGTTGTAGATTTCACAATCTTCAAAGACTTGAGCCCAACGTTTCCAAAATGATTTATTTATATAAAATTAAAACTAAGCGATAAGGAGACGATCTTTAATTGTAAGTTGGACTGGGCTCGTACCAGTAATAAAATAAAATATAGAGGAAGGTTTTGATCGTTGAACGACATGAATTCATATTAATTTCAACGATTAAATTGCTTAAATATTTGCAGGTTAAGCAAAAAACACTAAAAAAATGTGTATTTACGCTATATCTTGATAAAGAATTATCACTACTTACACTACGTAAACTTTAATTGGGATTCAAATTTTTAACTCGTTGTTTACATTTTTAAAATTAAATCTATGTATTATCTCAATTTTTCATAACATAACAATACAAGATCATTTTTAAATTATTCGTCTCCTTTAGAGGTTTAATTCTTTTAATTAATTAGATGCCTAATAAAAATTACAGCCTTAATTATTAAGGAGATATGTAAGAGAGAATTTTCTTCTCGGTCGTGCCGGCCTAACTCACAGCAATGCAGTAGGCATGGCACTACCTTTAACCTCCAAGAAAACTCTGAATTACAAACCATTTTCACAGGACAACCGCTGATGTTGAGACTTTTGACTAAGGGCGACCACGGCGCGTCCTCCTCTTTCAAACTTGCACATCCATTCAAACAGGCACCGTACATATATTCCTTACCCAAATTTGTTAGTTTTTGAATTTCAATTTCAATCTGTAGGAAAAAGTAGTTTATCAAATTTGAAAATTATAGTAGGAAAAACACAAAAATATTTTTTGAGATATGTAACAGATTTATTAAGATATTTTTGTGGATGGATGTAGATCTTTAAGACTAAGTTTTTTTATATACAGCTATCACTGCATTGGTAAATCTTTGCCTTAATTCAACAGTTTATTTTTCTCTTCTATTTTCTCTCATCAAAAAAGAAACGTTGATAGAGAAAAGAAACGTGCGAGATGATAATAATTTTATTATTTTTTGATTTGTCTGTTCTCCTCATTATAACTTATGAAAGAGATTTAAAAGCGTACTACATAAATATACTTACTTCAAATTGATCATCGTCAAAATCCTTTAAGAGATCAAGTGTGCCAGTTATGCGTAGGCCATTTTCTTCGGCATCATCGGTTTGAATACCCATTGTAAACTCTTTTTCGTTTAATATTTTATTTTCAAAATCCTCACAACTTTTTAATGTGTCAACAAATCTTGACGCGCAACAAAACTAGAAAAATCGTAATTATTCGTACCAGTAACTAGCAGCGCCTCGCGGTTTTATCCGAAAGACCCGCGCATTCGTCTTAGCTTGATTAGATTATAACCAATGGCTTTCCTCCACAAATGGACTATCCAGTATAACAAGATTTTTTCAAACAGGATCAGTATTTTCTAAGATTGCCGCGTTCAAAGAAACAAACCTATCAACTTTATAACATTAATACAGATATTAATAATAATATTAAATGATTATAGGTAATAAAATATATTTATCACCCAACCACCCGACCCGACCCAGAATTTAGGACAATCAAATTTTGCCTGGCTAAATTAGTTCTATGCTATAGAATTGACTCATTGCCTTGACCAAACAGTTCGCTGTACTTCCGATAGGATGAACCAGTTTCATCTAGGCCCTGCTGGTTAATCCGAATAGAAATACGTACACTTCAGGATAAATTAGTCTGGGAGCTGGTGGTGGAAGTGGACTTCATCGAATATATGAGAGTCTGAGGCGATTTGCTCGCCTCGTAGTTATTCTTTTATCGCAATCTCATAATGCGGCGCAAGAGGGGCTCAGGCGGATATGACGGCGAGGCAAGGAGGAGCTGATATAGAAGGCGCAGTTGACGTACGGCGAACGTGCGTTCGTTCCGGTCCTGGTGCGATAAATGTATCACAAACTCAATCCCCTCACTTTTTTCATGACGCAGGTAGTTATCGGGCAAAAGTACCGAAGCACTTTTGCCCGATAACTACCTGTGTGGGATTAGCCGGGAGATAGAGAAGAGTTTCGATCTGGCAGCGGCACACCGAGGACTCTAATACTTCAGCTCAGGCTGAGTCTGTTTGTCGGGACAGTTCCCTAGGAGTACTATTTTATGAGTAAGTGGTCACCAAGTTGCCCTGTCGCTGAGGTGCGGAGCATCTCAACAAAGACTGTCGGAAACTGGCACTGTCGGTGGGCTATTGCCAGAACCAAGGTTTGGTGGCAGTTGATAAGAGAGACACACACACACACAAAGGAACATTTAACCTATAGTTTGAGTATTTATATCAAGATTAACTAATTGCCTTGCATATACTGGTTTATCCAATCTCGCATATGAAGAACTAGTTTAACCTAACTAAAAATATATTGTACTAAAATCGAGTTAGACTGGTAACATCTAATATATAAAATTCTCTTGTCACAGTTTTCGTTGCCATACTCCTCCGAAACGGTTTGACCGATTCTCATGAAATTTTGTGAGCATATTGAGTAGGTCTGAGAATCGGCCAACATCTATTTTTCATCCCGATATTCCCACGGGATCGAAAGTTACGCGGGAGAAACCGCGGGGCACAGCTAGTCTAATATATAAAATTCTCGGGTCACAGTTTTCGTTGCCATACTCCTCCGAAACGGCTTGACCGATTCTCATGAAATTTTGTGAGCATATTGAGTAGGTCTGAGAATCGGCCAACATCTATTTTTCATCCCGATATTCCCACGGGATCGAAAGTTACGCGGGTGAAACCGCAGGGCGCAGCTAGTAATTTATAAAACTGTTAAAAAAAATTCGTTACAATTTACTAAAGCATGAAGACTTATAAATTATAAAAATTAAATAATGTAGCTCATAGCTAGGAAAAAGAATATACTAAAAGCTGCTCCTCAAATAAAACATACAAATTACTCACTTCATCATCATCGTCATCAGTCGACGATTTTCTTACAATTAATAAAATAATTGTCGCAAAAGTAACAAATTTCATGTTTTATATAAAATTAGCACAGGATTGTAAATGTGAATTGCGTCGAAGGGACCGTTTTATACATCGTCAGATATAGATCTTCGTTGTAAACAGCCGCTGTCGATGTTATTCATGTTCTGCATAGCGTGTGCTGTATTGTACATAGACATTTAACGACTGCTCGGCACGATAAGCTGATGCTTTCAATAGCTTTATCAAGTTATTTAACGTGTTATTTGATATTTACGCAATTATAATAATTATATATTAGCTATTTTGTTCGCTGTGGTTTATTTATGATCGGTCTAGCAGCTGCTTGGTACCAGGCAATCTTTGTAGTTCGCTATTTTTACCCGACTGCCACAGAAAGGAGGGTAATGTTTTTCAAGTGTATGTATGTATGTATGTATGTAGATTTCTATGTTCCCTGCTACAGCCTGAACGACTGGAAGGATTTTAACGTATGTGGTGTCATTAGATTCGCCTTGATAGCGCGAGTGACACTGGGTACATAAGAAAAATAAAAAAACAAAATGGCAGATTTCGGACCCCACATTGTGAGGTAAAAAATTTTTTTTTGTATCCAATCCCATCGAGTGGGG
>LUGF01053306.1:179687-193923 GCA_001625245.1 Calycopis cecrops
GTTTAGAAAATAGCATATTTATTTCATAAAATATTGATATATTACATCCAATGCAAACGGCTTTAGGCGACAGTAGTCACTAACCTATTCGTGTTTTTTTCACAAGTCGGTAGCATGAGAAACACTACCATTTGACTGTTCATCGGACTAAAACCTATTCGTGTACTACTGAAATTGTATAAATATGTGATGACAATCCCTAGGGAGTAACGAACATACGCCCTGTTTACGGGAATTAAACTGCACATTTTTGAATAGATGTGATAAAATTTATTTTCTACGTCAAAGTAATATAAATCGTACCTAAAATTACATGTCAAAATAATAAACATCATCAAAGTTACCCCACGCTCTCACGTAGGATAAAAATTAAAACGTACAAAGACAGCTCCGTGTAAGTAAAGCTGAAATGATTTTCTCGGCTCAAAATAACCCTTTTTCGTAAATTAAAGCGCTTCCTTTATGTTGTAGACTTGATAAACCCCTCAAATATTGTTGTTAAATAATGTGGATAACATTAAGTCTCTATTGATCACAATGCAGATAAAATATATAATTCTGACATGAATTAAGATATTTTGACATAATCAGAATGTCCAATATGGTAATTAAGTAAATCCTTGGAGTAATTATAGAAGTATCTATTATAGAAGTTTCTATAATTACTCCAAGAGTAAATCACTAATAAAAATGTCAATATTATAATTACGACTTTGTTGACAATTATAAAAATGCAAAATTATTAGACAAAAAATAAATAAAACAGTTTCAGGACAGGAATTAGGACATAATATGACAATTGCAATAGATGTCGCACTTGGATTTCGGTCGGAGTGCAACGTAAACTTTATAACATAACAACAGGCCTTCTGAAGTCACAGACCTCTATTTGCAATTGTATGAGTAAGAAAGGATGGCATACACTTCACTTCCCACTTTCTTCCCATTTTCTTCCCAGCTGCGGGAAAAGAGAGGGAGTCTGTCCCCTTATCACCTCCCTAAACCCGATGACAAAATAGTCTTCATTTGTCCGATGAACAGAACATGGTACCTAGTGTTTAGCAATGCTACCATGTATAAGAAGTCCATAAAAAAAACCTTCACTACTTACTGCCCACTTTATATTTTATTTCACTTTTGATATCTTTTATTTTCATTTACTGAAAATGTTGACAAATTTTCTGATAATATCTGGTTGTGTTTTTAAACTTCCGTTACATACACCACTATATATATATACTATAAGAGATACACGAATAGATATGCGAATGCGGGGATCCGACCCAATCAATGGAGCATCTACTCCAGTGCCCGCTGTGTCCAAGAATCTGCTCAATGCCTATGTTGACGCTACAGATGTGGCACAGTACTGGACACATAAAATTTGATCAGCTGAACACTGACATGAGAAGAACAAGAATAAGAGACACATATTATGTATTGTTTATTTGTCGTGTCTTTTAAACATATTTTTTATTAATTTGAAATATTCACTCTCGAAACACCATTATTAAAAGAAAACACAAACTTAACAATTCTTAATACCAGCGAGACATAAATCTTTTTGAAATTTAAATGCGATATTTGAATAATTTAACAATTTGAAATCGTCGGGAAAACGGATTTTCATTTGCATAGTACTGATAGTGACCCTGGGAGCACTATAATGGAATTTTCACGTATGTTTTTATAACTTTGTAAAGCTGGACTTTAAATATATTGTAAGAACTTTTAAGTTATGTTATCATAAAATAAAAGATAGCATGAATCACAATCTATATTATTCAGACTGTTTTAATGACTTAATTTTGAAGTTAAAATTATGTTTATAGGTATCTATTTCTGTTTGTTTTTAATATTAAATTTTAAATGTTAAATCATTTTTTCTTTAATATTAAGAAAGCATTAGAATTTATTACGTGACTTTGCCCTGATAAGTATTTCACTTCGTCCTTGAAGTTTTGTGATTGTCAGTAAAATTAATTCATATTTAATTAAATTTTTTTTTTTTTTTATGATATAGGAGGGCAAACGAGCAGCCGGAGCCATTTTCATGACTACCGACGCCCACAAACATCCCCACAGAGGCTATACAGATGCGCTGCCCTCCTTTCTCCTCCCACCTCCATGGGCCACCGGCTACTTACACACCGCACGAAACGCGACAGCACAGCTGTCACTTTACGCCAGTCTCGTGTAAGCGAGAGGTACCTCCCCGGTCGTGCCGGCCCAATTCGACTGCATGCAAGCATGCAGTGTGGCACTACCTCTTACCAGTTTAAATTTGGATTTATTTTTCTGTTTCATTCTTCGTCAGGTATATATACCTATTTAAGAAAAAATATCGACCGTAGCAATTAAGAATGTCGGATCTTCATTTTGTAATTTTCTTTTTATTTCATTAAAGGTGTTAAAAATACTTTGAAAATGATCTCTTAAAATATTGAATTCCTAAAATCGAACTTGAAAAAAGAAAGGCGATTGATTTGAGCATTTTTAAGACCTTTAATGCAATAAAAAGAAAATCACAAAAATGAAGATTCGACATTCTAATAATTGCTACGGTCGATATATTAATTTAAATTTAAATATAAAACACAAACGGCACAAAAATAAATAAAACAAAATGTTATGATTTGATATTGTATATTATTATTTTTCAAAAATTTCCAAATTAACTGTCATGCATTGTAATCTTGTCAAGCCGCTTGTCACCGATAACTGTATCTCGTATTCACCGCAAGATTCATGTTTCTTCAGTAACGGCTTCGTAAAATCTAAATTTATAATCACTCCAGGTATGGAATATTTACCCTGAAAACAAAATTGAAGCTAAAACCAATGCAATAATGACATATTATAAACTAAGTTACTTCTCCCTGTATGTGCGCGAGTAATTTTTAAACTACGCATCGGATTTTAATGCGGTTTCTTTAATAAATAATGTTGTTATAGACAATCGTTTATTGCTGGTTGGATTCGTAAAAACCCGATGCTGATCGCTAGTTTGTGCACATTGTTACAGATAGAAAACAGTATGATGATTTCACATGTAATTTTTCAGCTTTATTATCACCTAAGTTGAGTCTACTACTGAAACAGAAATTATAGTTTGTCGTAGAAGCGCGTTTGTTGTAGATTTCCCAATCTTTAAAGACTTAAGTCAACGTTTCCAAAATGATTTATTTACATGAAATTTAAACTTAGCGGTAAGGAGACGATCTTAAATTGTAAGTAGGACTGGGCTCGTAATAAAATAAAATAAACCAGTAATAAAATAAAATATCAGGTTTGATCGTTGAACAACATGAATTCAAATTTATTTCAACAATTAAATTGCTTAATATATCCAGGAAAAGCAAAAAACAATAAAAAAGGTGTATTTATGCTACATCTTGATAAAGAATTATCACATAGTAGCAAACTTGAATTGGAATTCGAGTTTTAACTCGTTGTTTACATTTTTTAAATTAAATCTATGTATTTTCTAAATTTTTCGTAACGTAACAATACAAGATCATACCTGAAATTATTCGTCTCCTTTAGAGGTTTAATTCTTTTAATTAATTAGATGCCTAATAAAAATTACAGCGTTAATTATATATTAAGGAGATATGTAAGCGAGAAATATCTTCTCGGTCGTGCCGGCCTAACTCACAGCAATGCAGTAGGCACGGCACTACCTTTAACCTCCAAGAAAACTCTGAACTACATACCATTTTCACAGGACAACCGCTGATGTTGAGACTTTTGACTAAGGGCGACCACGGCGCGTCCTCTTCTTTCAAACTTGCACATCCATTCAAACAGGCACCGTACATGTATTCCTTACCCAAATTTGTTAGTTTTTGAATTTCAATTTCAATCTGTAGGAAAAAGTAGTTTATCAAATTTGAAAATTATAGTAACTATGTTTAAAAATATTACACAGCTCAGTTTACTTTGTGAAATTTGACCAAGTTTTGACCAAGTTTTTATATACAGCTATCACTGCATTGGTGATCTCCCGTAAATCTTTGCCTTAATTCAACAGTTTATTTTTCTCTTCTATTTTCTCTCTTCAAAAAAGAAACGTTGGTAGAGAAAATAAACGTGCGAGATGACAGTAATTTTATTATTTTTTATTTGTCTGTTCTCCTCATTATAACTTATGAAAGAGATTTGAAAGCATAAGTAGTTTTTTACTACATAAATATACTTACTTCAAATTGATCATCGTCAAAATCCTTTAAGAGATCAAGAGTGCCAGATATGCGAAGGCCATTTTCTTCTGGATCATCGGTTTGAATACCCATTGCAAACTCTTTTTCGTTCAATATTTTATTTTCAAAATCTTCACAACTTTTTAATGTGTCAACAAATCTTGACGCGCAACAAAACTAGAAAAATCGTAATTATTCGTAACAGTAACTAGTAGCGCCTCGCGGTTTTATCCGAAAGACCCGCACATTCGTCTAAGCTTGATTAGATTATAAGCCAGTGGCTTTCCTCCATAAATGGACTATTCAGTATAACAAGATTTTTTCAAACAGGATCAGTATTTCCAAGAGTAAGTTAAAAAAACAAACCTATCAATTTTTTAAAACATTAATACAGATATTAATAATAATATTAAATGTTTATAGGTAATAAAATATATATATTACCAACCAAAGCAGAATTTAGGACAATCTAATTTTGCCTGGCTAAATTAGTTCTATGCTATAGAATTGACTCATTGCCTTGACCAAACAGTTCGCTGTATATCCGATAGGATGAACCAGTTTCATCTAGGCCCTACTAGTTAATCCGAATAGAAATACGTACACTCCAGGATAAATTAGTCTGGGAGCTGGTGGTGGAAGTGCTTGCAAAATTCTTTCTCTTCATCGAAGATATGAGAGTCTGAGGCGATTTGCTCGCCTCGTAGTATTCTCTTATCGCAATCTCATATTGCGGCGCAAGAGGGCGTGGGTGTCTTCTTCTCAGCCGGGAAGGCTGGGGAAGGTCTACGGGCCCCGAGGCGAACCTCATGCCCGGGCTAATGCTCGCGAGGGGGAGCTACCCCTCGGTGGTGGGGGCACCTCTTTGCAAAAGAGGTGTTTGGGTGGTCTGGGTGGGGAAAAAGGGCTATAATTGCCCTGGGGCATGCAAAATGCATGCTTGCAGCAATATGCTGCTACTATGTAGCACTACGGCTACAGCTGGGTGTGGTGTGTAATATGTGAGGTGTGTTTGGTGCTTGTAAAAGTATGAGATGGTAAGACTCTGGTCCTGCAAGCCCGACTGCTGCCCGGCTGCCCATCGGTCGCTGGTATGTCGCGAGCGCAGAGTTCTCGAGGGTATGCCCGTCCGTCCGGAGGTCGCGCATGCAGGGGCGCGAAGCCACGCAGGTGAGCGTGTGGTCCGCTGTCCGCCATGCAAAACATGGAAGTGGACATACGGGCCACAAACTCACCCACCGACTCCACCCCCAAATCACGCGCGATAGTGCAATTCCGCACGTATCGGCCCGCCCCTGTGATAACTCTGAGAGCTAGGTTTTGTTGCGCTTGCAATCGCTTCTTATGAGAAGGCGAGGGTCGCGCGCAAGAGGGGCCCAGGCGGATATACCAGCGAGGCAAGGAGGAGCTGGTATAGAGGGCGCAGTTGACGTACGGCGAACGTGCGTTCGTTCCGGTCCTGGAGCGATGAATGTATCACAAACTCAATCCCCTTACTTTATTCATGCCACAAGTTTTTATCAGCAAGAGTGCTTCGGTAAATACCTGTATGGGATTTTTCGGGAGATAGAGAAGAGTTGCTACGAGTTTGGCTCCGTAGAGGAGATGTTTATTCCCTGGAGGTATGCTCTATATGGGCCGGGCAGTATTACGATCTGGCAGCGGCGTACGAGAGGACTCTAATACTTCAGCGCAGGCAAGTCTGTTTGTCGGGACAGTTGCCCTAGGAGTACTGTTTTATGACTAACCGGTCAACAAGTTGCCGCTGACAGGTGCGGAGCATCTCAACAAAGACTGTCGACAACTGGCACCGCCTGTAGGCTCTTGCCAGAACCAAGATTTGGTGGCAGCTAAAAAAAGAGACGCGTAAACACAAAGGAACATTTAACCTATAGTTTGAGTATTTATATCAGGATTAACTAATTTCCTTGCCTATACTGGTTTATCCAATCTCGCATAGGAATATCTAGTTTAACCTTAGTATTTTGTACTAAAATCGAGTTAGGCCGGTAACATAATTTAAGAAACTGTAAAAAAATTCTTTACAATTTACTAAAGCATGAAGACTTATAAATTATAAAAATTAAATAAAGTTGCTCATAGCTAGGAAAAAGAATATACTAAAAGCTGCTCCTCAAATAAAACATACAAATTACTCACTTCATCATCATCGTCATCAGTCAACGATTTTCTTACAATTAATAAAATAATTGTCGCAAAAGTAACAAATTTCATGTTTTATATAAAATTAGCACAGGATTGTAAATGTGAATTGCGTCGAAGGGACCGTTTTATACATCGTCAGATATAGATCTTCGTTGTAAACAGCCGCTGTCGATGTTATTCATGTTCTGCATAGCGTGTGCTGTATTGTACATAGACATTTAACGACTGCTCGGCACGATAAGCTGATGCTTTCAATAGCTTTATCAAGTTATTTAACGTGTTATTTGATATTTACGCAATTATAATAATTATATATTAGCTATTTTGTTCGCTGTGGTTTATTTATGATCGGTCTAGCAGCTGCTTGATACCAGGCAATCTTTGTAGTTCGCTATTTTTACCCGACTGCCACAGAAAGGAGGGTAGTGTTTTTCAAGTGTATGTATGTATGTAGATTTCTATGTTCCCTGCTACAGCCTGAACGGCTGGAAGGATTTTAACGTATGTGGTGTCGTTAGATTCGCCTTGATAGCGCGAGTGACACTGGGTACATAAGAAAATTAAAAAACAAAATGGCAGATTTCGGACCCCACATTGTGAGGTAAAAAAAATTTTTTTGTATCCAATCCCCTCGAGTGGGGAATCAAAATGAAGGGTTTTAAATGGCAATTCCAAAAGTATATATAACTTGCAGTTTCAATTTCAAATGAAAGATATAACGTTTAACGAAAATAAAAAAATACTTAGAAATAAAAAACTTGCTAACTTACAAATTGTTAGAGGTACCTACTTTAAGCATTCTAAACTGGGCCACTTATTTATAAAAAAAAAACTAAAAAGTCTGAAATAAAATAATAATTATTAAAAAACAGAAAACTCGACTGCAAAAAATAACCACTAACTAAAAAGGGAAAAACAAGTTCTATAATTTAGTGTGTAGAGTATACAGTACACCGTACATTATATTTTAATCGATACTTACATAAACAACAGACATATTTTAAAGCATTAAAAATATAATTTATACGTTAAAAATTAACGCAGGCGGGACAAACAAATCTATAATTAATACAATCTGTATCTAGCATTAGTCGAACATCAATTAAACCCTTTTGTGGATATCTAATTAAACTACTGTCAATATTTGAGTAATTTGTTTGTCCCGCCTGCGTTAATTTTTAACGTATAAATTATATTTTTAATGCATTAAAATATGTCTGTTGTTTATGTAAGTATCGAATAAAATATAATGTACGGTGTACTGTATACTCTACACACTAAATTATAGAACTTGTTTTTCTCTTTTTAGTTAGTGGTTATTTTTTGCAGTCGGGTTTTTTGTTTTTTAATAATTATTATTTTATTTCAAAACTTTCTCAATTTATGAGCCATACGAGTATATTAAGAGTTCAGCAAGCTTGATTAAATCTTATACACCAAGAAAAACTCAAAGACCTTTTTTTGACTCCCAGTGACTCGAATATAGAATTTGGATTGGGTGACGTCGAATAACGTTTCCAAATTCTGCATACCTATCCATTTTCTGTGCGGATGTCTTTGAGCGTCGATAGTACCATAATGTCTGCAATCTATCCGTAAACACGACAGTAAAAAATACAAAAGGAATTTACTATCTACCTTAATAACTTAGTACTCCACATCAGAGCAATCGTAAAACGCCTTTTTCCTCAATTCATTATCTGTATTGATAATGCAAATGGAATAAAAACACGAGCAGATGAAAAATACATTGGAATTGGTCCCACCAATATCCTCGCGGAATGAAACAAACAAATGGGGCGCACATAGCAACTATATCATTTCCGATATAGTAGTTTCATGTAAATGGTGCCTACTTTTAAACTGCCGTAATTTTTAGATTCCGATTGGAGTTTCCCCTCCTCGTATTTGTTATCTCCCCGAAATGAGCGAATGTATTCACGTTTATGATTTAATGCCGCTCAAAACTTTTGTACGTTAAATATTTTATCACTATTCACAATGGATGTTTCCCTGGTACTTTTTATGGGAAATAAATAATAAGTCCCAATATTCGATCATTATGTGTCCTGAAATAATTGAAAAAATTAAAAGTATGTTTAAATATTAGTAATTAAAAATTATAACCAACTTGTATAATTTATGTGTCAGTCAGTCATATGTAGTATATATATATCGATATCTTATCTTATTAATATTATAAATGCGATAGTTTGTATGTTTGTTTGTTTGTTTGTTTGTTTGTTTGTTTGTTACTCCTTCACGCAAAAACTGCCGAACCGATTTTCATGAAATTTGGCACACACATAGAGAGTAATTTGGATTAACACAGGATAGTTTTTGTCCCGAAAAAATGTTCCTATGGGATGCTATGGGATGATTTTCCACGATATCGAAATTTAAGCGGGTGAATCCGCGGGGCGCAGCTAGTATACCTATATATCGATATAAGTACTGTTATAGACAATTTTTAATAAACTGGTAAATACAATAGTGTATAAATTTATTTAGTAATTACGTTACTAAACATAAAATGTATTTATTTGTAGACAAATTGCAGCCGAATCCGACCAGCGCCACCGGTGACTGGCAAAGCAGAGAGCGGAGCTGTCACTATGAGATTGAGTTATCGAAGGCAATTCATCTGCGTTCTCTTGGTTAGTTAGTAGTTAATTGGATGTTTATGTAGAAACTATAAAGTGGTCAGTTTTAATTGTTAGTTTGATTAAAAAAAATATAGTAATAAAGGCGTGACCATTTTAAAGGTCTTCTGTACCCATATGCTGAAATGTGCAATGCTCATTAAGACTGCGCTGTTAATATATTTCATATAATAATCAACAGAGAAAAATAATTCATAAGTTTTTTTTTATAATGCAAGAAAATATAATTTTCGACCTCTAAACAAACACGTGAACAAAACGAAACATCGAATAAATATGTTTCAGCTTTCATTTCAAAAAGAACTTATTCTACAAAATGTTGTAGTTTGATTAAAATTTCTAATATCAACACGAATTGTTCGAATGCGTTCAACCGAAAACTTCAAACGTTGAACACAAGAACTCCATTATCCTCGCTGAAATAGAAAAGGCCTTACAATATAAAATTTCAGGTCAACAAACGCCCATAACTTTGGAAGGGTAAATGATTTAATTATGCGCATAGAATTGTCAGCGCTCCACTTAACTTGATTGCCACTGACACCTATGCAAATTATGCGTTACGACTAATTGAATATCTTTGTTCTGAAATGGGAGACTTGATGATTATGAGCTCCCATCGTGACGTGGAATTTTGCATTTCAAGAATATAATATCAGCAATGGTTATGGCAAACCTTAATATCGTCGAGGTTTGTAGTCTCTCACCCTAAACGCGTTTCTCGCCTCCATCGTCTCTTAACAGAACAATGTTACTTAGCTTCAATGACTACGACTTTTTTTTTTTATTTTCCATAATATGGGGGGTCAAAAAAATCGTAGCCACTTTTATGACTACCGTCGTACGCCCTATGGGCATTGTGGCTATATGTGGATGTCTATATACATCCACATAGAGTTTATACAGATGCGTTGTCCTCTTTCCTCATCCCGCCTCCATGGGCCACCGGGTATTTCACACCTTTCGACACGTGACAGCATAACTGTAACTTTACGCTAGTATCGTGTTTTGTTACCTTAAGTGGCCATTCAATCAACAGCCTGGCCTTTTTACTAAATAGCACCATTTTTCGTGCCGTTTGTGAATATTCAGATTTTATTGAGGATGGGATAATTAATCTTCTCTGTTGCAATATGTCTATAAACTTTCAATAAAGATAATAATAAATAATAAAAAAACACTTTATTTTGTACCAAATAACATTAAAAAAACATACAATTTGGTAGATAAAGGTACAAAAAGGCGGTCTTACCGCTTCCAGCGGTCTCTTCCAGACAACCAATATTTTTAAAGGAATCGACATTATATAAAGTAGGTAGTAAGGATAGCTATTTGGCGTCTCTCGATGCTCGTCCAACCAATCCATCAAACTTCCACCACGGACATGCTCCATTCTTTGTAGCTGCATACTGCGGGGTATACGTTAGCTTTAACGGTTAAGCCGTGTTGGGCTTCTTCTCGCTTCCACATCATAAGTTAAGGTCCGAAAAAACTGCCTGTTATGCAGTATTTTTCTGCAACATCCAATGTGCGAAATTTGTTCTTCGTCAGAAGTCTGGCTAAGACTTTTTGCTGACGTTGTACTTCCGAAAATTAAGATGCTCATCTGTTCATCATCAAGTGGTGGTAAATCGCAGATTTGGTTCAGTTCACAGTAGCGTAAATGTTGTTAATATACTACTCGTGACCACTGGCTTGGGAAAAAGTAGTCTGAACCAGTTCAGACATTCACGACTTTGAGAGATCCTTACAGGATTAACTCTTGAATTCTAGATGTTTTTGAAGACGTGATACAGGTGGGACTTTTTGAGACGCATTACACCGAAGGATTACAAAAACACAAATATATTTCTACAACTTTATTTATGTGATTGCTCAAATGACATTTTACAATGAAATCTAAAGTCGTAGTTAGCTTTATAAGAAAAAATTGTCGTATTAATATCTGCCAAGTTAGACATTAGTTGATCTCATGGTGTTCTTTATCCAGTCTAAGTATGCAGGTACATACGTGTAAATGCCGGGCCAGCCGTCCCTGCCGCAGCCGTATCCGAAGGATACAACTGCCACGACCTCCCACGTGCCCGAGGGAGTCCTCCTCATCAGCGGACCACCGGAGTCTCCCTTGCACGCGTCCTGGGCGAAGGTACCTCCAGCACAAACCTGCTTGTCGGATATACGTGCCCCCAGTTCTCTATATTTGGAAACGCATTCGTTCTTGCTAAATACTGGCACTGCCAATTTTTGTTTTATTGGACTGCTCCTTCCTGGAAACAAGAAAATGTATATTTTAAAAATAGAAGTACATGCAGCATTCGAAGATGTTTGTAAAAATTTAATAAGAAAAAAAACGACGTGTAAACGAAGAAAACAGTACAATGCTAACGTATTACTTTAAACAATAATAAACAATAATATCTGTGGAGTTTTAGACACTACGTTAGCCTAGCCCTATGGTAAGTCGCTAAGGGCTTGATTACGGATACTAGAGAAAAGAAATATATTTAATGTTTTATAATTTTAAGAAATATTGTATTTAAGATTTTTATTACAAAAAATACATCAATAAAAAGTGGAAATAGTATAAAAAAGTATATTATTTTATCAAATATAATATGAATTTCCATCAAGAAGTGACAATACATTCCATTAACTATACATGTATGCATACCTATACATAACAATAAACATAAACATGACCTAGGCGGGATTTGAACCCGCGACCCCCGGCGCAACATGCTCCGCTTATCTGAGCTCTGTACCACTACGCCAGCCCGTAGTCAAGTTTAGAATTTGTTTCTAATAATTTCTAGTTGACGGATATCCCGTAGTCCGATAATTAGCTACAAAGGAAACCCGTTATTTAAATGAGTAAATGTTAAAAGTACCGCTTAAGGTTTTTCCCCAGCCGGCCACGAACAACTCCAAGCCGGCATCCAAGCGCTGGTCATTGCCCGAAAGACAAATAGGTACAACATAATCTGAAATATAAAAAAAACGTTAAGAATTTTATCAAAAATTTAATTATAAAAAATTCTCACTCCAAGTTCCCAAACAAAGAATCCGTCAACTTCGAATTTGACGAATTCTATAGGTAGGTACATAAAGGTGCAAATGCAAATCCTTTAACTAAATGGTGCAATTTAAAGAACAGGAACAAATAAATAGTACGTATTTAAGGATACTTCAGAATAATAGTTTTAAGATACTTAATCTACTTATTAATGTTATAAAAGTATTATTACTTCTTCGTATCTAGGTTACTAATCTTAATACTACTATTTGTTCTCTTGCTGCCCTATTTATAATTTTTACAGATCTTGTGAGAAGGATTGAAACCTAAGTTGATGAGTTTAATAAACGTTACCAGTTTCGGTTCTTGAATGCTAATTTATAGAATTATTACAATTTCACCGTACGATATACTCCAGACCAAAATCAATGCATTTTCCAATCTTTTCAGATACATCTTATACCACGGTGAACTATTTTGCATTTTTACTTACAAGAAAGTTGAGCCCGCTTCGCCAGTCTTATCAAGGAGATGTCGTCGCTCCTGTCGGTGTTTTGATCCGAATATCCAGGGTTCGGGTACGCAGCTTGAACGGCGATTTCTTGTATAGGATCAGCGCATACGTTGTTCAGACAGTCTCTGTCTTTCTTAATGTCGTATTCTCCCAAACGGACGGATTTCCTAAAAGATCAGTCATGTTAATCTATATAAATTAATTGTGCTTATAATTAAAAGGTTGCTGTATGTCTGTAGTCTTCGATCAGTCTATTCTTAAACCTATCTCTATGTATACCTCAGAGTCTGATGTCTAAAGTCTTCAACCAGTGTTACCAGTGATGATCTATGGATCTGAGATTTACCCGTAGAATGTACGCCTGTTTGATAAGCATAAGCTCAGAGCACAGAACTGCGTATTTCTCTGTAACACGGATCCTTTATGCTTATAAGCCACCTGAAGTAGCAATGAGCCGGTTATATTACTAGCAGAACCAACAACTGCAGGAGATAAAAAAATCTACAGTAACGGTAGTAACAAAGGAAGACGCAGTATTAGACGGCCTTTCAACTGGTGGACTAATATAATAATCCTATTAAGGTCACGGGGCGTTTTGGGCTCAACAATCCAATTAAAAGGCGGCAATTGGCGTTATCGTCGTAACGTGTTTGGGCGTCTATACCTGATGCCTACATATTCTGATCCAAGTAGGCAATAGCCGCGGGTACTAAAACTAATATACTCACAGTTTGCCAACAACGGTTTCAACCTCTCCGATCACGCAGTGGGCAGCGGACATGACGTAGCGGTTATTGAGCAACACTCCACCACATTGGTAAGTTAGCGGCTTGCTAGGGTCATCTGGAAGTAGCAACATTGTATTAGCTTTATTGAAATTCTATCCTTAGTGACACTAACGGTGTTTTAAACCCACAGTATGAGATGACGTACTATAGGGGGGCAAATAACTACTATGACTAGCGACGTCCATGGACGTTCGCATAGTCATAGAAGTTATACCTACTGATATGTTGCCCTCCTTCCGCCTTCTCCCTCCATAGGCTACTAGATAGATATCTGGTGGTCGCACACACCGCACGATACGAGACAGCATAGCTGTAACTCTACGCCAGTATCACGTAAGCGAGAAGTACCTCTTCGGTCATGCCGGCCCAATTCGAATTAGAGCAGAAGTATTAGCTATTGAATATCCCCACACCCTACTGCACAGTCTTACTACTTACAAACAATAAATCATTTTTTAAAAATCAAGTTTTTATTAACATGGGCATTTTACTAGTACCACGAAGCAACATCGATCGCATATTTTACATCGATAGGTCGCTGGTTCACATCCGCCTCGAAGGACCAAATGTAGGGGCTTCCCTACAGAGATGTTGACGTTGAATCTTGTTGGGTTGAATGACACGAGTGTAGTGTTTGAATGTCATTAAGATAAAGCATTGTTAAATAGCTATTTATATGTTACAATACAGGGTTAAATGTAATTAACGCAAGACTTCTTGCAGGCAGCATATCTACATCAATACCAACAACATTTGTTCTACGACTTTTTTACGAATCTAGATAAATAACACAAAAAAAATAAAAACAAAAAATGTTTGCACCCTCTGTTATTTATTATTTTGTATCTTGTAAGAATGACGCGCGGGAGCCCCTATCTTGCCGCGCGCGT
>LUGF01053306.1:194446-234695 GCA_001625245.1 Calycopis cecrops
AATACCAACAACATTTGTTCTACGACTTTTTACGAATCTAGATAAATAGCACAAAAAAAAAAAAAAAATGTTTGCACCCTCTGTTATTTATTATTCTGTATCTTGTAAGAATGACGCGCGGGAGCCCCTATCTTGCCGCGCGCATTTCCCGCGCTATTTTCTTAGCCGCACGCAGACTAAATGATAGTTCAGAGGCAATATATTAATTTTGTATGGCAATATTAAAATTTTAAAAACTATTAATTTTTAAAATTCGTAGAACAAATGTTGTTGGTATTGATGTAGACATGCTGCCTGCAAGAAGTCTTGCGTTAATTACATTTAACCCTATATAGTTGGTCAGCATTAATACTAAATAATTAACAGTTGGCTCGTACAACGTAAATTAAAACAATACAATTAAAATGAAATAACTTACTTGGCTGGTACCCCAACAGCGCCATCCATGGGAACTCATCCAGCTCCGTGTCCACGCCTCCGTATAGCCTGTCTCCGTTGGTGTCTATACCACATTGATCTGAAGAAGCGGGATAGGAGTCCTCGCGTGCGACTGGATCTGCGGCGCCATTGTAGGACGGTCTGGAAGTCGCGGGTTTTGACTGAAACATTAATTTAAAAGAAATGAAATAAAAATGAGATTAAATGAAAATGTTTTTATTCAAAATAGAATTATATAAATCAGTTTTTGAACGTCGACATTTATAGGTGGATTTTGTTTAAATAAATTTAAGTTGTTAAATGAAATGAAATCTTAATGTGCATTAAAAAGATATACTAAGTAGCAGAAGAAGCTCTGATAGGAAATCAAAGTTTAATTCAACTAAAGACTTCATTTATTTATAATCGGTAAGACATCAATAATAATATTATTACTTTTATCTGGAAATATATACCTTACTAATTTCAAAGGTGTCTTTAATTTATTACAAGATAAAATAATAAGTCTCAAAAGTCACAAATGCCAAATTCCTAATAAATCAAATAAAAATGACATTGAAAACGTTTTAGTAATCCAACGATAATTTTAAATAAGGAAAATAATATTAAAAATCGACGTGGGTTATTCAGTGTCAATTTGCTATATTTGTACACTAAGTGACCTCTGTGAAATATGGTAATAATTAATATAAATAATATATTTACCGTTGTAGGCTGTGGCTGGTAGGGTGTGGGTCCGCAACAGACCTTAGGCACATTACCAGAAAACCCGCATTGCGACAATCTCAGGAAACTAACAAGCTCCTTTGGAATGGGGTTCTGCTCAAACACAGCAGCCAGCTGCGGGCACTCATACAGCGTGACACAGTTGCTGACTCGTCCCAGGGGCGTTTGGCAGTATTCTGAAACTAAAGTTAAGAATGTTAAATTACAGTCTCCTCTTTATGTCTAAAGATGTTAGACGAGAAAAAAGAAAACCGAGGATCGGTTTTCTTTTTATTAAGTTTTATTAGTTTATTAAGTATTAAGTAAGTTTTTGTAATAATGGAAGGTGATAATTTCGATTTTTTACAAGAGCTGCAGCAAAAGTTTATATTTGCTTTTTTTTATTCAGCCTATTTGTCCTATAGCTGGGCAGAGGCCTCCCCCAAACTTCGCCATTTTTTTGTTTAAAAATTTGTAATATTTTTTTTATTTTTAATTAAATTATACAATATGAGTGATTTTTTTGCAGTCGGTTATTTCTGTTTGTCAGATAGGTTTCTCATTTATGTTTGTTGTAGTACCACGACGCTGACAAACGTTTGTCTTTGGACCCTATTCCTTTATACATATAGTCCTACCAAGGCATAGGACTATACGTATACCTTCAACATCATGAATAACAGTACAGCGTAACTTTTACTTCACGACAGCATCATCAATTGAGACAGTGACCAAACGCAAGTTCTATTGAACACAAAACAAGAGGAAAATATCATTAATGCGAATAATTATATATTTTTTTTATTTTTACCCCTTAAAGTATAAAACAGACCTACACCAAACAAGACGGAACCGCGAGCCTACCACAGTGTGTGTGTTATATTTTTTTCTATCGAATAGGTAATGCTTTACTCGAGATTTACATCGAGAAATGCTTGTTTGCACTGAGAACCATCGTAGATATTGTAAGGTTTATTGCCTTTCAGATCCTAATTTGTAGTCGTCTTGTGTCAAGCTGGCACTCATGTGCGATTTCATCCATTCCGTATACATATAGATATGTTGTTAAGAGGACTTATAGTAGCGTCTAGAGATGACGTCAGAGATAACAACAAATTGTAACTCGACATAAACTTCTAAATAATCCCTGTTTTTTGGGAACAGGATCAGGAAACTTACCAAAATGTTACCTAGGTCCTTAAATCTTAGACTTTTTCATGACATAGTCAGTGACTTCTGCCGCCTATATTTAATGATAATTGATAAGTAACGGTGATACTTTCTAATAGTCGGAGATATTTTCATTACTACCGACGACGCCCATAGACATAGGTACGCATATAGGCTATATAGATGCTATGCCATCCTCCCTACTACTTCTACTACTTACACAACGTACGAAACGCGACACAGCTGTCGCTTTACGCCGGTATCGTGTCAGGGCCCCGGGTCGCGCCAACCCATTTCGGCTACTCGCATGCAGCCTGGCACTACATCTTACCAAAAAGTTTATTTTTCCTACGAGACAAAATAAGGAAAACGCCTAATATTTGTTAATCCAATAATATTAAGCACTAAACATAAATAATACTGACCAGACTGTAAAAGAACAAATCTATTGTACTCAGAACAAGTTATATGTTGAAACACGTTTCTGCAAAATATAATTAACTTTTTATCCTCAACGTAGGTGTGGCGATAAAAGAATCCAATTTTTTTGCTACTAATATTTGAGTTATATATTGGTAATATATTCATAACTTTGTTATTCTCATATTTGTGTACGTTATATGATAAACTGCGTATCTGATACACGTTAACTCAGCATCATCAGCATCTGATGGTTATGTACTTCGAGTACTTATAAGATCGCATTATTTTCCGTCTGTGGGTCTAGGAAACCTAGGGCAAAACTTACACTCATGAAATTTGAAGAAAGTGAAAAACAAAAATAAGATTGTACGTCCCGGTTAGTAAAAAAAACCTTAACAAACTTATATCTGTTTAATTTCCTACAGACTTAGTCCATAATGCTTATAGGCAAACTTAAATTTGTCAACTAGATGCTCGTACCTCACTTTGGTACAAAACTCGGTACGCGAGTCCGCCTCGCACTCAGCCGGTTTTATTAAATTGAGACTGATCCTGCTACTCCTATTCGGTTTACATTTTTTTTAATTAGTAATTACATTACATTGTAATCACTAATTAACGTATGAGCTAGTGCACTTGTGCATACGGGGAAGTACCTATCTCTGCAAAGTGTGCTTTCGCGTTTCGTGAATTTTTCCTCAAAAAAAATATTAAAGACTGTCTCTTATAAGTAAAAATACGTATTTTTACATTTTGTCGCTAACATTTAGGATATATTCGAGTTAACTAAGCAATATTTATTTAATAGATAAATAACTAAAATGTAAGAGGTCAACATTGTAGCTGAATACTGAATTGAGAGCCAGCCAGACTAGCGTAAAGCATTTTTGGAAATTTTGGGAAAAGAATCTATCCAAATTTTCTATTCTGTGTCCCCGCGGTTTCATCCGTGTTAAATACATCCCAAGAAAATAAATTTTTTCGAATAGTTATTTTTGTGTTATGCGATATTATAATGTGTAACTGTGCCAAATTTCAGCCTAATCCGTTACAAACTTTTTTGATGAAATAATAACAAGAACATTTGTATTAGCGCTTTTTTTTTTTTAATGGTATAGGAGGGTAAACGAGCAGTCGGAGCCATTTTGATGACTACCGACGCCCACAAACATCCGCATAGAGGCTATACAGATGCGCTGCCCTCCTTTCTCCTCCCACCTCCATGGGCCACCGGCTACTGACACACCGGACGAAACGCGACAGCACAGCTGTCACTTTACGCCGGTCTCGTGTAAGCGAGAGGTACCTCCCCGGTCGTACCGGCCCAATTCGACTGCATGCAAGCATGCAGTGTCTCACTACCTCTTACTAATATATTGGTTGGATTTAAATTTTAAAGGTGCAAAATGAGTTTATTGATTATCAATTCTAGAGAGAATGTTGACGAATAGGCGATAATTCAGTTGGCAATGTTTAGAGTCATAGGTTATATAGATAGCAATATCGGGTTACATCTTCTGCCAAAACATCAATATTATTTAAATTAAAATTATGTTTAGTAAGAGATAGTGCCACACTGCATGCTTGCATGCAGTCGAATTGGGCCGGCACGACCGGGGAGGTACCTCTCGCTTACACGAGACTGGCGTGAAGTGACAGCTGTGCTGTCGCGTTTCGTGCAGGTCGGAGGAGAAAGGAGGATATAGCCTCTATGCGGAGGTCTTTAGGTCACGAAAATGGCGCTGAATGCTCGTTTGCCAGCTATAAAAAATAATACCATTTTATTCTAGTCAATCCTATTATTTTTAGCGTAGGAGGAAAAAAACTACAATTTAATGGTAATTGACACACAATTAGCGAAAAACCACGACAGGAAAATACGTAGCCCTCCTTTTCCAGTCCATTCTATTCTTAATATAAGATCCTATTAATATTATAATACGAAAATTTGTATGTATGTTTGTTATTATTTTAAGTAAAAACTACGAAATAGATACACTGATATAAAGTACTCTCTGGAATTATATTAAAGTACCTACTTTAAAAAAACAATGCTTCCTTTGAGGGAAGCAGTGTATTTTAAACTAACAAAACGTTAACTTTAACTTATAAGAAACAGAACATAACGATACTTTCAGAAGAAAGAAGAAAGAAGGCGACACCTTGGGACATAAACCTGATGTATATAATTAAACAGCATGACAGTTACATGTGATTGCTTGTTTTTACATGCATATCAAGTTTCTAGATGTATAATGATTACTACATTTACACACGTAAGGAAAATGTTTATTTTCCCGACAGATTAGGATGTAGAATCTGGAAAATGCATCAATGTGTACCCAATCAAATTGAGGTACACGGTTAAACCCGAGGTCGGTAAAAAACAAGAAACAAATCCATTGCAATTTCCAACTTGCAAGCAACCAGACTTCATTTAAGTATAAGGTCATTGTATAAGTTCAAGGGGATCGTTTTAAAGTCCTCGTTAGGAACTTAAGTGACAAATAAACACTCATGATTTCACAGAATGTAAAATTATATTAGTAACAAACTATCGTATCGAAGTAAGAAGTTAACAAGTGGCGACTAATTAGTTGGCAATGTAACCTGTGTAACCGGCTCTAGATATACATGAACATTGATGTTACTGTTTTAAGATACAGATAAAAAATATTTTATAATATTCTCCTCCTCCCCCTCCCCTCCAAGCTGATAGAGGAAACCTACAAACCGCCAAACGCAACAGCGAAGGTTCCTCCCCGGTCGTGCCAGTACGGCTACAAAGCAGCAAGGTATTCCCTCGTATTATAATTTTAAATTTATTGTAAAGAGCTGATGATGTTGAATATAAAAAAACCTATAATATGATAAATAACATCAACCAATATGGCAAGATTATAACTACAACAACAAGGAAAATATGAGGAAAATAAATGCCAGAGCTGTAGCGGTTTTTATCGTCATCATTATCATTAGTATGTTCCCATCCTCAGTTAATTGTCATTAATTATTATTATTACTAATAGTAAACATTAATAAATTGTGATTAGGGCTTTATATTCTATTAACCTTATTACTTAGACTAGATAATATACACACAAATAACTTAGCACTAATTAAACTCTAATATCTTTCTTTACTTTCTCACTTAGTTGAATTGAAGAATTCATTAAATCACTTAGAGTTCTATAAATAATAACTAAATGTAAGAATACATTAAACATAATAATAACATACCAACGCTCTTGCAGAACAACAACGTGCATAACAACGCAACAAAACACTTCATTTTTGTTTTTTGTTCTTAGTTCACTTAATCAAGATTTAAAATTCACTAACTGTCATTGCTCTATGTATAAATAAATTTGTTTTTGCCAGTTAACTGACAAGATGGCCACTCCGTCGGCTTTGCTACACTGGCTCTTCTTAGAGGTCAACAGCAATTTATATAAACATAGACACAGAATACAAGTTACTTGTTGTAGCGTTGGGAGAAAAAATACAAAAAATTTTAAACCGACATGAAAAATTTAAATCCTAAATCGATACTGATTTTAAAAACCTTAAGTATACATTTTTAAATAACCAGGTTTCAAGTATTCATTTTTATTTTTAGCACCCCAATTGCTAATATCTAATGTTTTCATTAATAATACCAAATCTGATTATATTTTATGTCAAAGAAATTGCAGATTTTTCGCACGTTTTTCGCACAGCACCTATTCAAAAACAATATTTTTATTTTATATACTTATTTCCACTGCTAATACTGGCTCAACGAATACAAAGTAAAAAATGGAACATTTTGCTGAACATTACTTAAATACATAGAGACGTAAAACTTTTAAAATCTTTTTCTTCCAACCGTACATAAAACTCGTCGGCTCAATGCGTCATCAATGGATTTACCAGTTTCTGTTATGAACAAAATAATAATTATGTGTATTTTCCTTCATTTGACCAATGCACGAATATTTTATTTGATTATAAAAATTTGTACGATAACTAAACCAAATATGGTTTAGTACAATTATCAACTTAGTCACTCACAACATCCTATTATATATATATATCATGACATGATTGTTCAGTTGTTGTTTTATTACATTTTAACCATGAAGGGTATGAAATAGGGGGTGAAACTTGTAAAATATATTTTTTTTTTATTGTATAGGGGGGCAAACGAGCAGTTGTAGCCATTTTCATGACTACCGACGCCCATAGACATCTGCATAGAGACTATACAGATGCGCTGCCCCCCTTTCTCCTTTCACCTCCATGGGCCACCGGCTACTTACACACCACACGAAACTTGAAAAACGTCTTGTATTTATATTTAGATAATAGTGTCCTGTAACAAGATTTTAAAAAGTATTTTTTAAGAAACAAAAACTATAATGGTAGGGGTTAGACGTTAATAATGTTACCATTCGGTTTGACTTAATTATGATAAAGTATAATATAACACAATGAAGCCAAATATTTTAAAAATTATATTTTTTACATCCACTGCATTGTTGTATTTTAGTAACAATCACTCATAAAGATATAATACTTTTAATATTGTTATTTCTATTTTTTACTTCATTCATTTTTAAGAAAAAATTACTACAAAATTGTGGGCACAAAATTATAACACACTAGCCTGCCCCGCGTTTTCTTCTGTGTAAATTGAATCCCAAAGAACTTTTTCGGAATATTTTTTTTATATGTTATTCCTAATTCAAATTTTTATCAATTCCGAATTTAATAATAATAATAATAAATATAGCCTTTATTTGGCGAAACCAAAATGCCTATAATAAATATTTTCATTTATATTTTACTAGTCGGACGCCTGCAACTTCGTCCACGTGAATCCGTTTTTTTATCGCGGTCGGTTAAAAAGTGGCCTTCCTCGATAAATAGACGAACTAATACTAAAAGATTTCATCAAATCGGACAAGTAATTCCAGAGATTAGCACGTTCAAACAAACAATCAACTCTTCTTTATACATTGAGTTATTATTACTACGTACGTAGTACATATAACTCAATGTCTTTATATTATATAGTTCAGCTTTATATTATTTAGTTTTGCACAATACTTAGGCAATTTTTTATTAAATTGCTTTAAATTAAATATAATTGTTAAAATCCAATTTTCATTTACAACATTTTGGGATTGATTTTTTAATTATTTAAAAAAATTGTTTGGTACATACTTGCTACTCTACCAGACTAGTATATTAGATACCAGCATTAGTATAGGGTATTAGGGCAGATACCAGCTGTCTACCTTAATATGAGATATGTTAACGCACAAACCACAAGCAAAACGAGACTTTTTTTATTTTGTAAGCACCTAGCGAGGACATCACAACTGTGTTTTCATACAGTGATTTCCGATGCTCATAGTCACCTTGCTTCACATAAACCACAATAAAGTCGTTATAAAACAAAAATAGTTATTTAGTTGTCATCACACAATCGACACCTAAGTCACTAAAACGGCTCGCATACGTCAGCCTCTCAAGTAACCAGCCCAGCGCCTAATCGAGCAAATCAACAAAAAGTGGGACGCAATTTCCTCAGCAATTCGCTTCTGGATTAACGTCATTAACTTTCATGTCTCGTCTGCTAATTGCGCTCTGCTCCCCAATGCCCGCGCCCGTCATTTGATTATGTGCCCCGATTTGAGAGAAAATACTTAAGTATAATGTTCAGGCTCCGAAACACATAATTGCGATCACTAAACGGCTGTCATTTGCCGTCTACTGCAGCGCCAGTTTGGTGGTGTGTTTTTTTTTTGCATACGGAATAAAATGCATTAGCGTAGTGCAAAATTATATTTTCAATTGATACAGATAGACAGATACCTGGCTTTAACTCATTAACCAACATTTACGACGCTTTGAGAAATCATTTTTTTCATTAATTTTTCAGTAATACCACTATATTATAAGGTTATTATTGAAACCAAAACTAATTAATAGATTAGTTTTGGTTTCATTAATAATCCTATATTGTAGTGTTATCAACAAATAATTTATCAATATTTTATGTTTGTCTGTCAATTAATGAGTTCTTGCAGTAGAGCGAACGATATTACAGCAGCGTGTGGAGGATAAAAGAAAGAAAAGAACAAAATAAAAGAATTTCTCAATTCGTGAAGCCAAATTGAGCTTGAAAGAAGAAGAATATAAGTCTACCTGCTGTGAGAGACCAGAAGGGTCACATAATATCGCCATACAGTTAGGGCTCGACAGCCATCACGGTGAAAATATTATGCTTTGGATTACGGTTTGTAAATTGAAGGTGTAGATGACATTGTTCCTGATAATCTCTATCGTTTAGAGAGTGGTTAAGTTTGGTTTTCGGGTAGTAGGTACCGGTAAATTTAGAGCCTAACGAAATCAGGCGCAGGACCGAGGACTTGACTCTCCAAGGCATTGGAGTATGGGCATGGCATTGATGTAACACCGCTAACTTCCCGACTCCGGACTGTTATTGAAAATTGAAAAATCCCAATAGGTATTCCGTTTTTGCTGTGATTGAACATGCTAACCACTAGACCACGAGTCAGTCAACCACCTATATAATCTATAATTCAATACATGTTGATCTCTACATACGAGTATATTAAATTATCATAATTTCTAAACATTTCAAAATTTTGCCTAGTTGTAACTTTCAACTACATACTGGACCTACAGGTTCAATCGATTGGGACAGACCCACGGAAAACGGAGTCTTAGTAACAAATAAACACTATAAACTATAAGCAGCCAAGTCTTGTGAACAAATATCACATACCAGGACATCGCAGATCTCATGATGTGTGGGTATTCCCTCTTTACATTTGAAATAACTTGCAAAATTTGCCGAATCTGAGCATAAAATTAGTCTCGCTGTCTAGTGATTTGCGGCGACCCTGAATTTTATCATAATGTACTTATTTGTAGACATCAATAATAAGATTGGATCTTTGTATCATCTAGTTGGATATCTTACAATGAGAAGGTCACGATAACCGTGCGGCCAGGGAGACAGCAGATGAGTTAAAAGTCAAGTTGATAACCTCGACTTGGTTCAGTCGCCAGACCAAAGATGTACTAAGAAGCTTATTTTCTTACAATTTCATTTAAAAACTCTGTTTTCTTTATTCAGAATATACTAGTACTTTAACTTCGGTCGCTTTTATAAGAGTTGCTTGTCATATTCAGGGTGCTTCTATGTGAAATAAAGCACAGATACAGATGCTCGAACTGTGCAGATGGCACTACCTTTAACCTTTATTATAAGCCTATTAAACATATTATCATTTTATTACCTATTCTAAGCTACATACAATATTCATCTTACTAATATTATCTTACATTTGAAATTAACGAAAGTTAACTGTAACTACAATGTGAAATCTAAGAAATCTATAAGATAAGTTTATCTTGAGAGTAGAGCACTAAAGTCGCTTAAATCTGTCTCAAAATATTTCTGAAGGATTCCTTAAGAAAGGATCGGCTTGAGTTTAACAAGACTTGAATCAAAGGACAAGTAGATTGGTACAGGCCCTTTGATTCAAGACTCGTGAAAGAATTGACATGCCTCACTAAAACACATATAAACATTTTTAGTTCGCATTATAAAACGAATCCTAATAAAGGACGTTTTATTGAAAGAAAAATATATTTATTATTGAAATAGTTGTGTGTAATATTTATTAATTAGGTACATTAACCACAACCTATAACCACAAACTGTAAAAAGGACGTAAAGTTTATTTTGCGCTTGTTATGTTGTAGTTTTGTTTTATAAAAATGATAAATATATTATTTTCAATTAAAAGCCTTACCTCTGTCGAAAATGAGGAATTACATCGACGGTTTACTGTTAGTGATAATTTTAATTTGGTAATCGAGCTCGCTGCCTATCTACAGATAGATTGGAAACCTATGATCGGTAAGTAAACGATAAATAGACATTGGGCCAGTATAACGAATTTATCGTAATTTTGCGTGGGATGCAGGGACAGCTCTTGCAGCTGACCCCCTTGAGAGCGTGGCCCAGGTATTCTCCGAACCTTTTTAAGGTGGAGAAAAAGGGACACTGAGAACGGCCCCTGCGAGGTCAAATCTTGCGTTTTCGCTTTCAAAGGCAGGAGGCCCTATTGTGGAGGTGGCAGGAAAACTAAGAAAACTGTGAGCAGCACCGGCACGGTCAGCAACTGGCACAGCATTGGGTCCGGTCCTCGAGGGTTTGATACGCAGAAAGAGCAAGCCAATCTACGCAGGTGCTCACGGGTCACGGTTGATTTAGCGAGTACCTTTTTGGAAGTGCCCTGAAGGAGCTCGATCCACTATGCCAAGCCTGTGGGGCTACCGCCTACCGAAGATACGGCCTGATATACCCTCCTCATCACGGTTCACTCGCGAGTAGCGTATGCACTCGCACTCTAGTAACATATCTAAATTACTATAATATGGGCCACGCAGGGGGCCTTTATCTGTTGAGATGTTGTAGCCGAAATCCGGCTATTTATTATTATTTACTGGTCTGATGGTAATGACTTTCATTTAGATTAATTGTATGATTAATCACGTTTACCTATAATTCACATTTCTAAAAATAGATTATTCTTATAAGTCTCATATATCCTAGAAGTATTACTTACACTTAATGATTTCAGAATACAGTATTTTCCTTGTAACATGCTAATTAACGTACAAACTATACACCATAAAAACATACAATGTGTAATAAAAATTATGACAGATTGTAGTGAAACTCGCAAGCCGCACAAAACTCGAAAGCTGATCACAGAAATGATCATAGATTTTGCATGATATCGAAATATCTAAAAATTCAAAAAGCATTTCGGCTTCGAGCTCGATGTCGGAGAGTTATCGATGGCTCTTAAATATTATTTACGAGTGTTGCCAAGTGGCCAGCTCGCTATTTACATCCTCCATGTTTGATTTATGACATCTTAACGTGTCAAAACACATCCCGATTCAAATACAGAAGGCTGTTGGATTTTTTCCTGTTGTACGAACGGACTGATATATTACCATAATCCTTGGCAAACAAATCTCTTGAACTATTCTGCGTTATTTAACCTGTTTTTTATCAATCCGCAGTGAGCGGGTAATGGAGGGAGAATCCACAAATCTTCACTTAGATACTTGTACAATTAACAGTGGTACATAGAAAAATACTAATAGTACAAACATTTGAACATAGAGACTTTTTATAAATTAAACAAAAAAAAATACTTTAAAAAAAATACTTGAGTACATACATTTGAACATAGAGCCTTTTTTATAAAAATACCGATATGACGAAGTTAAGTTAGTAACTAAGTTTTTTTACGAAACGGTAATTATCTTCTTCTTAATTTTCAAATTATGACTCAGCACTAAAAACCTATGTTATACCCTAACCTATTCAACTTTAGTTTACCAACTTCTGCAATCAGATTTCTAACATAAACTCAGATATATTCAAAAATATCTTAGGTATATTTTGTATTTTCGATATATTTGTGTATGTACTAGCTGCACCCCGCAGTTTAACTCGCGTAAATTTCGTTCCCTTGGAAAAATGAAAATTGTATGTGTGTGCCAAATTTCATGAAAATCTTTTCTGCAGTTTCTGCGTGAAAGAGTAACAAACAAATTTTTTTTTTATGGTATAACGAGCAGTTGTAGCAATTTTCATGACTACCGACGCCCATAGACATCTCTGCATAGAGACTATACAGATGCGCTGCCCCCCTTTCTCCTCCCACCTCGATGGGCCACCGGCTACTTACACATCGCACGAAACGCGACAGCACAGCTGTCACTTCACGCCGCCACAAACTTTCGCATTTATAAAGGCATTTATAATATTAGTAGGACGACCATGATCTCCATCTCTGTCAAAGAAGGACACCGCTGGTTATATATTCACTTTCGGCGTAGCTTGGAACAGGTTTTAGTAAAGTATCAATACTATTTATACTACATATTATACTCATGTTAAGTATAATAAGAACATACCTAATAAACAGGTACTGTAATTTTCTTCGCACGCATAGAACCCCTTGAGGTGTTGTTCAAAATAACCCTATATCCCCTATGCAGTTTTTAAGGATTAGTGGAAGATTAAGTCGAAATAGTAAATCGTCCCCTTTTTGCTTTAGTCTTGGAAAAGGGGGCAAACCCACATGTGCTCCAAAGTCCAGTCGGAGCATTTGATGATTGCTGTTACCCAAAACATCCGGAAAATTCCTATGCAGAAGTTTTTGTAGCAGAAAGCGTGGTGTTGGGCGGCCCCCGGCCCTTTGGACTTCGGCGACTTTCGGACGAGCAATTCGGCTGCAATGCTGCAAAGACACCGCCTTTTACTTTTTTTATAGTATAAAAGGGCAAACGAGCAATCGGAGCCAATTTCGTCATCATCCACAGATGCGTTGCCATCTTTCCTCCTCCCCCCTCAATATGCCACCAGCTACTCACACACGAACGCGACAGCACAGGTATTGTATTATCGAGGGGTTTCTCCCCGGTCATGCCGGCCTAATTCGGCCTAATTCGCCACGCTTGCATGCAGCGTGGCACTACCACTTACAACCTACCTTGCAGTTTTTATTATAATATTAAGCAGATTTCATCATCACATAAATGTTTTCTGTCCAGTTTATAAAATGTTGCAAAATACAAGGAAAACAAGCACGATTGGTTTCTAATTATGATTATAATACGAGTAATATATAAATATATTATTTCCCGTCTATAATAGAACACTATTAAAATGACATGATATATTAACCACCAGCTGAACTGGCTCGCGGCTATGGGTGTTATCGAAATAACTTTTTCAATTAATTTTTTAGTCATATATTTTAGTCGAACAAAGTTCTGTGAGAAATTGATAGGAGAATTTTTTCATGACTAGGTACCAATGTCTAAAGATATCAACAGAGGCTATACAAATGCGTCGTCCTTCACCTCTTATGGGCCAAGTTGAGCAAAGTTGCAACCAAATAAATACACATTACAACCTTTTCTTATATCTACGGAATAGACACAAAAAAGTATTATAAAATTTCAAGCCGTTTCGAAGGTGTCCTATCACAAACACCTAGAAGAGGATATAATTTTTATAAATAAAATACCAAGATTTTTTATAATAACGACATTGAAAAATAATGAATAAACATTGAAATGAATTGATTCTGCGGGATTTAATAAAATCACTACTGAAAACTCGTACATTTTAAAAACTAAAAATTGATGTGGTATTCTGTTATCTCTACCCAATCCATTACGAGCACTGACATGAAGACGGACATACAGTAAGGCGTCATGCTGCTATGAACATCTTCATGTTTATATTAGCCTGAAATCATAAGCAAGAAACTCAAAAAAACACAACACAACTTAACTGTACATATGTTTATGTACATAATACAAATCTATTTAAACTTCTTCCGAACGTCTATGCTTTTTTTCAGTTTATTGATACAAATTGCAACAGTCGGATCACGAGAGAGTAGCAATATATCAGGGATAAAACGATGCTGCTATGAACAATTGCACATAATTTTACTAATATTTTTTTTATATGACGACCGGCTGGCGCAGTGGTACAGGGCTCGGATAAGCGGGTTCGAATCCCGCCTAGGTCATGGATGTTTATCTATGTATTATATGTATTTCTATAATAAAAATCTTAAATATATAAAATTTCTTAAATTTATAAAAAAAACATATTAAATATATTCCGTTGTCTAGTACCCGTAACACAAGTCCTTACGGTACTTAGCACGGGGCTAGGCTAACGTGGTGTGTAAAGTCCACAGATATTTATTTATTTATTATTTATATTTGCTTCAAATCTTAAGAAGAAAACTCACAAAAACACAATGATTGTTGTGTTTTTTTGAGTTAACTAAACACAACTAGGAAACACAAATGTATTTAAGCGTTTTCCGAAGGTGCTTTTTCCTCAGTTCATTGATACAAATGGAAGCAGTCGGGGCATGGGACACTGGCGATAAATCAAGGATAAAGGCTGAATGAGTTCCGCCCGGGTTGTCCATAGTTATAAACGATCTCCATGGCTGATCATTTTCTCAATCAAATTGTTTTGCCGTCTAATGAAAATTGTTCGCTACTTATTTGAAGTACATAGTTAATGCAAATGTAACCTTATACAGTATTAATAAGACTCAATTCCCGTATATCAAGCTATATAAATCTTCAATATGGCTGCAAAATAATTGGTTTATTGATACTGAAGATATACATAATTAAAGATAAGAGATTTAAAGATAGATTCTGATTTGGTATTTTACTTGTTGCATAGCTATGAAGGAGTGACTGTTTAGGATTTTTGTGAAAAAGGTATCAAAACATCGGTGCAAGTGTATCAAGATACCATTCTTTAGAAGGTAATTAAACCCATTAATAACACCATGTACAATAACCAAGTATGGTTCTTCCAACAAGACTCGGCGCCGGGTCATAAAGTTCGGTCCACGCGGTCTTGGTTGGAAGCGAACGTCTCAGACTTCATCAGAGCTGAAGACTGGCTGTCGCGGCGTCGTATAGTCCCGATCTTAATCCGCTGGATTATGATTTATGTTTTAGAGAGCTTGATCTTTACGCCATGATAATTTCGAGTCCCTAAAACAATCCATACGATTGGTAGTGAAGAATTTCCCAATGGAAAGAGTGCGCGCTTCTATTGACAACTGGCTGTATTGCAACCAATGGACACCACTTCGAATAAGCTTATTATATTTTTAATTGTTTTATGTTTGTGTTTTAAACTAATACACTGTAAAAATGTAATGTATGTGTAATAAATGTTATTTGCAATTAAAAAAATATTTTTTTTCTTTGTAACGGAACTTATGGCTAGACTAGGTATATAAAAATATACAGTAAAATATAAATAAAGGCACTTGTTTTGAAGCAAGTAATTTTATTTATATACATATTGTATTTTAAAATAAGATTCCAGTAAAATTTGTTAAAAACAGACCTCGAGAGATTTCATGTCAAAGTAAGTTTTATGAAGGAAACCAAACCACCTTTTCAATGTAATAACTCTCAACTGCATTCCATGGTGCGTATCATGCAGAGCAGCGTAGCCGGATGGATTACGATCGACCACTCCATAGCGCCACGTTTCAATAAAAGTGACCTAACTCAAAAAACGAACGCTATGAGAAATTAACAGCAAAGTTTTCAATAAAGTGTAGTGTTGAGTAAATTAAAATCAAACTGTTTTGCTTTAGAGTATTTTAATACACATTAGACACCTATATATATTTTAAATTCATAAAGAATAGTTTTAGATTAAATCACTTTATTGCAAAAAATATTTATGTATTTACAGATTTGTTGAAGAATTAAGTCTATTTAGGATGGAAGATAGACCCCAAAAACATGATGCGACCTTGACGCGGGCTTGGCGCGGGGGGGAGGCTTGCGGCTACCTATACCGGATAGGCTTGAGGATCGAGGTCAGACTAAGAGCATCTCAACTGGGGTCCTCCACTTTCCCCTTTGAATCAGACGGTGGCTTAGATTGGGACTAATGGCGGGTCCGATTCGGACAATTGGTAGACCAAGTGGGATATCATCACCAATGCGAGCTCCAAAATCATCTTACAACCATACTAGTCCTAGGTATATTAGGTCAGTTTTATGTAAGAGAAAATCAGCTCCTATCGAGTCAGTTAAAGTTTCATTCAATGCGGCAATTGCGTTCCTTTCGCTCAAAACTTGGTATAACCAATGATGTATAATAGAAATAACGCCACGTACTACTTTAATTCAGCTGCAATGCCATAACCGCCAAATTAACACTCAAAATCCATTTCAGATTTTTGTATATTAACTGAATCACATTCGCATCTCGCACAGCTGCTATGGCGGGCGCGACGGAAATAGAAATCATTATTTAACGTCAATGTTTAACTAAGTTCGCCCCGCAAATGGACCGGTAATGATCACCGCCGCCGCCCCCGCCGCCCCCGCCGCCGAGCGACGTACAACAAATTAACTGACTCTATCGACACGTCTGTTTGTACAAATCTTTATTTCTTTACCGATTTCAAATTACAAAGTTTGTTTCTTAATTAAAATATTTACAAATTTTTAAGAGGGGGAGCAATTTTCTTAAAACACCATAAAGTTTTTGAGACTTGTGAGAGAGCTGAGACAGATGGCCAACAAGATCAGGTCTTATAAAGGAAAGCAATGCGTTTAAATGTTCTAAGGAGCACGCTTTTGAGGACTATTAGCAGCACCAATTCAATGAAAGATTTGTATATGATAAGTGTTGAGTCTAGTTAAACATTTTTCTGAGACAATTTGTCTTAGACAAATTGCCATCGTGTTATGGTAAGATTATATAGGTACGTAACGTACATTACGTAGAGCATGTACGCATGCCATCACTTTTCCATTTAGATAATTGCTAAAACATAGAGTTTACTTGAAGAATAAGGTATCGTAGACTGTCCTTACAGCCAGACTTACAAGTATAGACTAATCATTCCAATTTGATTTTTTACATTAAAGTTTCACTTCAAATATCGTTCCAATTTAATTTAAAAATACGAAATCTCATTTTCAAAGTTTTGAAATAATCATTCATTTAAACTTAAGTACCGCTTTTTATATCCATACCTTTTAATTTTGAACAGTATTCATATACTGCTTTTACAAAAAAAGCCCCTTCATCCAAAGTCGTTTAAAACCTCAAATAATAAAAATACCCTTAATGAGATGGCCTCTTATGCTTGGCCATCATATTGACATCTCAATCCATTTCGCATGGGGTGACTTACAAAATAAAAGCACTGTATAAAGGAGTTTATTTAATGTCATGAGACTCGGAGACATCAAAAGGCGCATCTGGGAAGATATTGAAGTTTGATGACTGTTGGCAGCGAGTCGACAACTCGGCGCGGAGCTGTTTATAAACATTTTTATTTATCATTCATGTTATATGACTTTTCAGTGGAACTTAAATCGAATCGAATCGATCGGAAATAAATTGCAATGCCAAGTTTACAATAGAAGCTGTTTTGTATTTTAAATCAATTTTACATTTGTGTGAAATGTACTTCGAACGTATATTGCTTGTTTTTATTTAATTTTATATGGTATTCCTACTTTATATGTAGAGTGCAGTCATTTTTGGTGAGATCATCTAATGACCATCGACGCCCAGAATTGCAATTTTTGCTACTCTATACACGTAGGTAAATTGTCATATTTTGTCTGGAACTAAAACTTTGGATTATCCCAAACATAGCTAGACGATATTATGTATTTTCGCGTATACTTTACAGGCGCATACAGGACAGCAACAAAATATATTTATTATTAGTAAAAATGGTGGAACCTTTGGAATGGAACATGTACCTAACATGTGTAATGTTAAAATATAAATTATTTTTAATTAATTATTAATTTGATTTATAATGTCATAATTCGCAGGCTCCCTTATTGAATCTTAAAAATTTTACTTATTTTTAAACTTTACCTTTCACTAGTCACTACTGCTGATTATTATGAAAAAAAAACAATTATTTTAAAGTGTCTTTTTTATTTCTTCTCCATTTCTTGTATTAAGTTATCTGCCATAAATACACAACCATTATTTTCACTATATGACTTAAGCAATTGCACACACATTTAAGCTAAGCTCGTTTTCGGCGAGCATCAGGTGTGAGGCTGACAACAATTAAAAAGAGATATTACTTTTGGAAATGGGTTCTCCTTACCGTAAACCGTCTCCTTACTTTATAGTAGCATAAAGAACGCTAACGCTGTAAACTCCGTAAATCGTATACGGTCGTGTGTGCTCTGCGAGACATAAAGGGGAATTAATAAGGCCATTTCGGAAAGCGATTCGGCAGACAGATAGCGCCTTATAGTTGAAGTGAACCTTTGAAAATACGATATTGAAAGTTATAGATTGTAAAATATTAGTATAAAAGTGGCTTTCGAGTCATACCGTACGTCTAAAAGTCCATATTTATAAGGATTCGTTGCAAATAACAAGAGTTATGTATTTAAAATCACAATTAAACTCTACCATACATATTAGACCTTCGATACGAAATCGTATGTATTGGTTATTTATAGTTTAAATACCATTTTAAGCTCGACCTTAAAATTAGTAATTTTATCACGCGAAAACATATTGCCTTCCGTTTGACAATTCAGTTACTGACAACTGACAAAGTGTTTTGATCGAAAATTTATTCCGTTCGTAGCAAAAACGAATACCACTGGTACTTCTTTTAACTTATTGATAAAATCCAACAGAACCGACAAGAAATCTACAAACTTGTAATATCCTCTTTACTTGAAATAGGACATAAAAACAAATCAACGTTTTAAAAATTACACCCGCAACTACGGCTTGAAATTTGTTTCTTTTTGTATTATTTGTAAAAAATATATAATGGTTTGTGTTTACGTTAAAAATAATTTAGCAATATCCAGTGTGTAAAAGCATACAGTGGCACCCCTAAACTTAACTTACTACATTTGAAAATCTAAAGTGTAGGTTCACTACAGAATCATTGCCGTAAGAAAATAACAAGGCGTTTTATATTTTTGAACGTTAAAAAGATCTTAACAGAAAATTCAAATGTGTCTTTTATTGGCAGTAAAAGTAAGAGTGTAAACCCACCCTACATTCAAAGTGGTAAAGTCGATCGTATAGGACTACACTTTACTCGATACAATATAAAGATATATTGATACTAAAGATACCTTAGTAAGGGCTTTGTTTTTTTTTTACTTTTTTATGCTGCAGTGCATAATCTCGACTAGAATTTACGGCGATGATGTTGTGTTTTATTGGGGTTTGCAAAAGTCTGGATGTCAGATGACCCAATAGAGGATGGGGTAAAGGTAGGCAATGCATCTGCGTAATATCTGGTTGTGCATGAACATCGGTATGTACTAAACTGCTCGTTTGTCCTCTTATATCACAAAAATAGTGAAGATTTTCATACCAAGGAATAATATCCTTTTCCAGTTTTTTCTTTACAATAATAAATACCACTTTAGAGCCTTTAAAGGTACACAATAAATACCACTTTAATGCCTTATCTAAAAATAAATTAATCTGCTCCATCTACAGTTTAAACAGAGCTTTACACATTCAAAGCTAGAAGTACTCAAAAATCCATTTAAAAAATACTCTTTTATATAGCAGCATCCATAAGAGAATTGCCCATTTAAAAAGGGGTGCTGTTTATTTTTCCTTTCTCCAAACAGCTCCCTTTTTATCGCCGTTAAAAGCAAAGGTATTAGAATTACGACTAGAAGTAAGGATTATATTACAATATCCATTCTGAGGATTATTACGGTTATAGCGAATATGAAAATTTGGTCTGGAGCGAGGAGAAGTTGTGGTGTAAATATATCTTCATACATAAGCAGGGATATTGTAAAGTGGCTTATAAACATTTCAGAACAATGTATTTGCTTTTACTTTAATCCAAGTAAGTAATATGTTTACTTAAGATAATTGCTATCAATATTGATTACCTATTATGTTAACGAAATCATCAAAAATAAAAAATAACCTACGTTTCCCAAACTATTTTTTTTTATCAAAAGCACAGTACTAAAGGATGGTCTTCAATTTTCTAATTATTATCGCTACACCGTCTAATAAAGTAAGGAAATAAGACATTTAAGATAAAAGTAGCCTTTGGCCGCCGCTTTGTAGGCGTGTGGTTGTTTTATTTCTTTTTTTTTTTATATCGAACTACGCTAACAGGCTGAAGGCCCAGTGTAGCTTCATCTGTATGAGAGGCGAGTGCCCTAAGGTAGCTCGAGCCTCTGTATTTGTGGTCGATGGGGGTGCAGGCCCCCCCTTCTTTCCCAGGTAGTCTGGGAGGAGGCAAACCGGAATATTGCGATTAATAGGTTATACTATTATTATCTTGGCCAGGAGGAGTTGTTTTAGGTATTTGAGATTTTCAGCGACACACATATTAGGAATTGATTTTACAATTTTTGAATTGAATACCAGTTGTGTTAAATTAGCTTACAAGAGATAAAGAGGATTTCCAATTTTTTAAAGCGTAACTTACTTTTGAAGTAAAACTTCTATACGCGCGCTTGACATGGGGAGTAAGCTGGCGGAGCGTTACAAAAATCACAAATCGGACGAGGCCACGGGAAGTTGTCATTAAATTCAAATTCGATCTAAATGTAACTTTTTTGAATATAAAAAATAAATATCATATAACAAGTTATGTCATTGTAACTACGGTAATGAATTTGTGTATTAAACAATAATTAAGTTTTACTTCAGTTGTGTGGTCTAAAGCACACACTTTTTCAAATTAGAATTCTTTACAAAAGCAAAAATATTTTATTTATTATATCAAAAGCCTGATGCATCACCTTATGATAACTTCCACACCTTGTTTCAAAACATGTCATGGTGGTGGGCCCCACTGAATAGCCATGGTCAACACTTGAGCGAAACGAATTAAACCGAGGGAGTTTCATGTAACCCTCGTGAGTCGTGAGTAATACGGACTAATACAGACAGACGCGCATTGCAGGTTATCCAGAACTCACACTATTCATTACTAACTCTCCAGCTCTGGCACGTAAGGCGACTTTCAGATGTCACCACACTTCGGATATGGTATTCCTCAGACGCACCGGTACATTGGCTATTAAGCATTATATCTATAAAGAATATTTTAAATTCCTTCATTCTGATTAAAACAGATGACGTCACAACTTCATATGTGTTTCAATAAAATAATTCCCGTGAACAATAAAAAGAAAGTGTCGTTTTACCGCAAACATAACTTCTAACAACTGCTTTGTGGTAAATATTAATCGCTCGTCATAACTGTTTACAATCGCAATATAATAATTTAGTCCTGGTCGGGACGTGAGGGGATCACAACGATATTGCTGTTTACTCGTTTGCATAAACGCGTTCTATTTTATTGTTATGTGATTTTAAAACATTACAATTTTACATATTAATGGTATATTTGATTGTTCGCATGAAACTACATCTTATTTTTGAGCATTTCAAGAGCTGCTCTTAAGCTATATCAGATCAGGAGTGTTGCAAAATCAGGTGTGTTATAGTGATCGGAGAATTAAATCTCTGTAATCCGAGAGTGCAGACGACACGATCAGAAAGCTTGGGTAAAATAAGATGGCGTATTCTTAGTTTGGGCGATGACTTTTATAAATCCTTTAATGACTTGTGTGACGCTTCTAATGATTTCAATATAGAATGACACGGAATCCCCACAATGAACGAATCTATCGAAAATCTTAATGTCGATTGTGATAGATTTGTGAATTGCACTAAACACGAAATAATACATTAAAAGAAAATACTGATAAAATGAGGCGTCTACTAGACCTGTAATTTCAGATAGTCCAACCACTTATTTGCTCTCCTTTCAAGAAATAACGTGCAATCATAATATTTAAAAAACTAAAATGAATTGAACGGTGTCCGTGCTTTTTTGAAGTCTGATTTGCAAAACATATGTTTCCATTTCAAAATGCAAGTGTACTTTACAATATACAATTGTACATGACATAATAGATTACAGACAATTAAACTACGTCACAAAAAGCTTGTACCTCTTCAAAAAATAAGTAGGTAAAGGTAATTTAATGACAAAGAATGCAATAAGTTTTAAATAATGGAACCTGTACGACAATACAAAATATGCGATGCCAATAACGAGTCCACGAAGGCCAAATAATGCCGGGTTTTCCTTGAGTGGAACCAGTCCGCAAATACAAAAATACAATGTCGCATCTAGCTGATTTGAGATGAGACGTTAAGTAATTAAATCATATACCTACGTATACTAGCTGCGCCCCGCGGTTTCACCCGCGTAACTTTCGATCCCGTGGGAATATCGGGATGAAAAATAGATGTTGGCCGATTCTCAGACCTATTCAATATGCTCACAAAACTTCATGAGAATCGGTCAAGCCGTTTCAGAGGAGTATGGCAACGAAAACTGTGACACGAGAATTTTATATATTAGATAAAATGAAATCTCGTGCCACGGTGCTTGTGGTTGAACAGCTCCGAAACGTTTGGAGCGATTTTAATGTAATTTTTGGTGTATATTTTAGGTCTAACTTCTTACTAGAGAGTATATTTCATTTTATACCAGCATTTAAAAAAATATGATGTGTGTAATGCCACCTTTATATTTGGCTTTTTTTTTAGCTTTCTAAATTTATTAATTCTTTATTAGTCTATCGATTGGAATGATGAATGATGAATTATGAGTATATCGATTGGAATGAAATTATGGAGGAAAGAAAAATATCAAGTATTATTTTTTTCAGTATGTCATTATAAAGTTAGTAATGTGGTCTGAAATATTTTACTGAAGACCTATCTTTCTATATTTCCTATGAATAATTATTTTTGTAAGAGGTAGTGGCATGTCGTATTGCATTTGATTTTTACTGACACTACCGAAGAGGTACATCACGCTTAAGTTTTACGAGCATAAAGTGACAGTAGAGCTGTAACGTTCCTTGGAGTGTGTGGGTTTCTGTTGCCCCAGAGACAAAAATAGTGTTAATTCCGTCACTGAAATGAAATATGCACAAGAGATATAAGTAGCGTAAATGGGGTAGAGCTGTACGACGCTTCCGTTCGATCACTCGATCGTTGTTCATAATATTTTACACGAGTAAAATAATATGAAACAACATAACGATATTATTTTCATGCTGCACGCCTTAAATTCTTTTACAAGTACTAAACGTTTTTATATACTGTAAACAAAACTTAAACACGTACTATTTTAATCGAAGTATTTACCACGGCTCTAAATTGAGTCTACTAGTGATCACGGCCGTTGCATTACGGCCGGAACGTCGAGTGTCGAGGTAAATACTTCTATTAAAATAGTATGCGATCAAGTCCCAAGAATACAAATCGTGAAAGCTTAAAACAAAGTAGTAAACGTTCTAAGACATTGCGTAATCAATATATATTGTGTTTCTATATTTAGTACGCAAAACTTCAGTTAAGTAAATCTATTTAATTTTTAGCAGCTTTTTATGCCCGTATCATCCCATAATCACCATTACTCCAACACCTTTACATACATCAACAACAAACGCGTTACACAATACACAGTAATATATTTTTCAAAGCGCCTGTCTGAAACACAAAGCAATACGCCGCCCGGAGTGGATGATGTCATCTTGCAGGGGCTGTGAGATGACGTCAGCCTCTTACTCACCCCTACCCCTTGTAAAACTGAGTTAACAGGTCACAAGCGTTAGGACATATATTCATTTACGCAATCGTTATTGTTATGTAATATGAGGCAATGTTTGTGATTTTTTATTTGTGTTTATTGTTACTTTAGTGTTTTGTCGGTATCTAGGTATATAGGTACGTGGAGAAATCCCATATCCATTTTATTAATAGGCATAATATAAAAATAGCGACAGTGAATTAGAAATTTGGCACAGTTTCAGTTTATAACAGGAAATTTGCAGAAAGTTAATATTTTAATACAACATGAAAATTTAATTAATTTAATGCAATAAAATGTGCGGTATAAACGTCATTTTTCACCGCGTACAACAGTACTATGGAACCAGCTGCCTTCCTCGGTATTTCCGATCCGATACGACTTAGGGATCTTCAAGAAAAGAGCATTCCTCTTCCTTAAATGCCGGCAACGCGTCTGCAAGACACCTAGTTTTGCGGATGTCTATGGGCGGCGGTAGTCACTAACCACCTGCTCGTTTGCCCCCCTATGTCATAAAAAAAAATACATTAACTAAGTCACACAAGCTCAAATCACAAAGTGGATAATAGGATCAAACACATGTACTTACTTATTACTTACGTACTTACGTAGAAATGGATTAACGTAGTGGCAACGCCAAATAATATTATGGCAACTTTGTTTAGATACACAGTCAGACAGTAAATAGATTTTTTATATTTAAGTGAGGTCTGAAGTATAATCTCCATTTTATTTTATTGTTAAGGTAAAACTGATATTGCAATATTCTTTTAATTTTTGTATGTAGGTAAGTTTTTTGCATGTTATTTACCAAAAGGTATTATTAAACGGAATTAAATATAACTTTTAATAGAAATATTTTAAATGAAAATATACACCTTAAATATAATCGTTCTATGTTAGTTGTTACCGAGCTGTTACGGGCCCGAGGTAGTGCTTTATGGTGGCACAAAATAGTTCCGAATACCCACGATGCCCACTGCAAGTACCATTCGCGCCCATTAAATTATTTATAATAAAAAAAAACAAAAAAGCCTATGGTGAAAGACATCAGAGCAACTCAACGACTAGAACCTGACGCCAACTTCACAGAGGGATTACCCCGCTCAGCAAAACAATCCCACCAACATCAGGACAGAGCAATGGGATGACGTCCCTATCATCGTCCCTTGGCCCGTGCGCTAAAGCGAGTCCCGCTCTTTAGTCCTCACTCCTTATAACGGTGGTACACAGAGCAGTTTCCTCGGTTCAATTTGACTTCGCCCGAGATTTCTAAGATCAGATATCTGTCATCTTGGACGGTTGAGCCCTTGCCGTGACAAAGTTTGAACCACGGTGAGAAGGCAACTTAATGTAGCCTATAAATTCGTCATGAAATCTTTTATCTTGGCAATGAGAGTGAGTATGATGTAATCGTCAAGTAATGTGACCGTGATTATGGTGTTGTACTTCATCGAGAGGTTTTCCAACATACCACCGGCGTAAAGTAATAGCTATGCAATATGATGATGTCTGTCCTACAGTTTGAAAGTTTGGACGGCTTATTTGGCTAGGGTTAGAAGAGCAACGACTTTTTAGAATGTTTAGTTGTGCGGATAAGCATCGATGTTCTCTAAAACACTTGGATATTGATCACAACCCAAAAGTACACTATATATATCTATACTAAGTACGTGTAACTAATAGGAAAGTATTATTTTTTACACAAAATCTACTGTCTGAATCTACTTACTTATTTATTGTATTAATGGATAAAACCATCGATGGTGGTATGATACCCTATTCAGACGATATCTTCAAATACCAGTAAGAGATTAATGTCGCATTGAACACTACTTTAGTCACAGCTAACAGCAATCATTTAGATTAAAGGTTCTCCGAGCGTAGATTTAAGATAAGCATTTGACATAGCTGCGGGCCCTAACACTAAATATAGAGCTGGTTGCGGCGTCGCTACGTAATATTTTCCATAGAAATCAACTTTGTATAAATTACGTTTGATTAAAATAAATGTTTAGATACTTCAAGCGTTAAAGGATATTTATCTACGGTTTATATACAAGCTTATTTGGTATTTTAAGTCTACATTTACCTACTATTTTAGCAACAATGACGATTTGTGTGTAAGTACATCTGGTGATACCAATCCACTTAATGGATAACACACAATATAATAAATAAAACAAAAGGCAATGCACTTAATATTTCTATGACATTACAGATTACAACACAAATGTGCATAGGAAAACGTTAATTAATCAGTGCAAGGAAATTGGTTGGAGCTTGTAGATAGGGAGTAAAGGAGAGCGAAAAAGGGCAAACGCATCTGTAATAACTTACTCATGTCTATGGGATCGGTAGTCATGAAAATAGCTCCGATTACTCATTGTCATCTTACGTTATAAAAAGGACTAGAGGATAAATCAATTAGGTATTGCTCGTTTCGTAAAAATTTCAATACTTAGCTTATACTTTAATTCTTTTATTATCAAGTGTAAGATAAATAATTTATACATTTTAGAAAGTAATACTTGTTGTATAAATAAAAAAGAAGTAGGTACTTCACAAAGTATCTCCCTCCGCAAGAACGCTACATAATATTTTCTATGCATCTAAAACAGCTACTTAACAAGATCGTTAACGGCTGACGTAGGTGTCTGTGAAAAATCTCAGATATTTCCATTTTTAGTAACTGGAAAATATTAAAAGGTATGTTTATGAATAATAGTTTATAATACCTATATCTAGTTTTCACATCGTCATAAATCAAGAAAATTTCATTTTTTTTTAGATTTTTTTGCATATCAGAATAAGCAGCTATATCAGTGATTGGCCTTTTACATGTAGATTGCAGATGCCATTGTTCACCAACCAACATCCGCACAAAACTAGAAGATATATATAGCTTTAACTTCGCGCTTCTATGTGAGTGACGGGCGCTTCCTTGATCCTTGAGGTTTATTAAAAGTTAAAGTAGCCCATGGACACCTCCATCCCACCGGAGGAGAAATCCTCTATTCGGATGTCTATGGGCGTCGGTCGTCATGAAAATGGCTCCGACTTCTCGTTTGCTCTCCTATACCATAAAAAAGTAAGTAGTAAGAGTGAACGTTTGATCTGTGCATCAATGGAATATAAGTATAAATATCTAGTATTTATACTTATACGAGTATTCCATTGTAAGTACAACACATGTAACAAATTAAGACTATTCAATAAAATAATATAAAACCGGACAACTTAAACGAATATTTTAATGTTCCCAGTGTCGCTCGTGTTATAAAGACTAGTCTAATGACATCTTGTACTTAAAAAGTCAGTCTGCAGACGGAAACCTAAACATATAAGTAGGTACGTAGGTTTATAAGTACATACACTCGAAAATATAATTATCACATTTGAAGAACATATTATATTAAAGATAGCGGACCCTCGGATAAAAAGTAGTCTAGCCTTCCTCACTAAATGGACTAACTAATACTGAAAAAAAAATTCTATTGGACCAGTAGTTCCAGAGATTAGCGCGTTCAAGTAAACAAAAAACAAACTCTTCAGCTTTATATTATTAGTATCATCTAAATTGAAATCGAAATGGAATACTCTATTTTATATAGTATTCTTTTTCCATGATTAGTATAGATGTGAAACAATTTTGAACTTGTAATCAAAATTCAAGACTGCATACAGCTGCAGCTTAACAGAACTTTAATCCTACTAATATTATAAATGTGAAAGTTTGTAAGAATGTTTGTTACTCTTTCACACAAAAACTACTGAACGGATTTTCATGAAACTTTACAGTAATATAGCTTTCATATCAGAATAACATAATAAGTTAAAGTTTTTAATTCATTTTTGAAGTTCGAAATCCATGCGGGTGAAGCCGCGGGCGGAAGCTAGTATTCAATAATTTTAAACGATCTCTCTCGGTTACCGCGGACGTTCATTGACGCTTCAAAAACACGCAGCGAACACGTGGTCGGTACCGGGAGATTTAATACACATATTGCACTTCCTTGCCTACGGCCGATTAAAACCATCCAATTTTCTAAGATAGGTTTCCTCGTCTGCCAATGGCAATTTCGCGTGTCTGCACTTTACAAATGGCGTATAAGGGCCGATTCACACCGGAATGGCAGCGGTCGGCAGCAGCCACGAGCGACGTTCGCACGCCAAGGGCAGTACCGCTGACAGGGCGCAGGCGGCCGCGCGCCTTTTTAGGGTTCCGTAGCCAAATGGCAAGAAACGGAACCCTTATATTCGTCATGTCTGTCTGTCCGCCCGTCTGCCCGTCCGTATGTCACAGCTATTTTTTTCCGAAACTATTAGGCCTTCGTAGTTGAAACTTTGTAAATTGGTGTATTCTGTTAAAATACATAAATTAAAAAATAAAGGTCATCCAACCTATACATAATTATGTGAGGAGCGTCTACGAATAGGTAATACGACATTGAGGTTACTAAAACCATTTTTCGTCAAAATCAATCGTTTGAAAGATAGACGAAAGGATAGATGCTTCCAAAGTGTCGTCGTGGGGGGGGCATCTAACTTTTAAATTAAGAGAGTGAGAAATCTAAAAACTACATATTATATACTATAGATCTCAATGAAAACTATCAACGAAAATAAGTTTGAGCGCGACATCACTATTAGTTTTTGAGAAAAACGCAAATACAACTGTCGTTCATGCAAATGCTATGAAAAATCAAGTCATTTTATTTTTTGGTAAATTAAGTCGCCCTTTACCTTTCGTTCGTACGGAACCCTCGGTGTGCGTGTCCGTCTCACACTTAGCCGATTTTTTAAGCTTCTGAAGCGATTATTTGTGTAGATAAGGTTTATTATTGTTTCACACTAAAAGTGCTCGCCGCTGTCGGCCGCTGCCGTCCCGGTGAGAATCGGCCCTAAGTATAAACAATCTACGTACGTGCAGCTGGGCTTGTTTCAGATGCAAATATTGGCCCTGAACCCATCACCTTGCGTAAGTGCCTTTAAAGAGATTTATTATATGCACACGAGTTTAAAATTGTAATTATTGACATCCTTTTGAAATGAAATGCTCCGAGGTAATGCAAATTTTGGCGTAAGAGACCGCAAATATTTGGCAATATGAGAAAGCGTAAGTTTCTTCAATGTAAGGAAATAATAATATGTCTGCAGTCTGCACCGCACAAACTTTACATTAGTGAGAGTTTATACTTCTACTTTAATTCCCGGCGTCGGCCTATTCTGATAATATTTCTCATAATATCATCATCACCGTTTTATATCGACTACCGACGATCTTAATCTTGACTTGTTGCATATCAGCGATTACATTACCTTTTTTTATAGGCTAGGGGGGCAAACGAGTGGTCGGAGCCATTTTCATGACTACCGCATCCATATAGAAGTTGCACATGTCTTTCCTCCTCCATAGACCTCATACTTGAACACCGCACGAAACGCGACAGCACAGCTGTCACTTTACACCGATATCGAGTAAGCAAGAGGTGATTACCTCCCCGTGTGCCTTACAAATCATATGAACATCATCAACAACTACTTCTCGGAGTTAATTCTTTCCAATTGTATTAACTGCCAAGGAGAAAGAAAAATTTTCATTCTTTTTATTTAACGTCGTTTATAAGTTTTCAAAATAGCAAATGTATACACTTCAAACTCTCTGTTATTTCTTTCTTACCACGAAGTCAAAAATTACAAGTAAAAAGGTACAAAATAGCGCGGTATTACAAATAACATTTTATTTTACTTGCACTATTAGAACGACAATATCAAAATAAATTCGAGCGGCGTGATTGTATTAAAGATACTCACAAAAGTAGACGAAGAAGACAAATCTAAAAAAGTAAAAGCTTTCTGTCTTTCTTTCTTTCTACCCCATTATTAGAACTGGCGTGAAATTTTGTTGGTATTGTCCTAACAATACAATGTTGTGAGAAAAAAATATATTATTAAATGCAATAAAATAGCTAACAGAATATAAGTAAAGTTATAATAAGATAAACAAACTTTTTCTTTTAACGAATAATATTTTATTGCGTTAAAAATAAATCCCTCAAGTACCCCCAATAGAACCACTTGAGCGTGTATCAAAAACTTTGCTGCGGATTTCAGTGTCCACTCTAAGTGACAAATGCTTGAGACTGCGAGAAACTTGTTAGAAAACTAAAAAAGAACTCGTTGCGAACACGTTAAGAGACTCCGAGTCCCTCGGACCTTTGCTCAATTTAATTTACATGAACTCAATTGTTTGCGAGTCGAGTTCGACGAACTAGTCGTTAATTCACTCTAGCGTTATACAAAATGGATTCCTTATAAGGAACCAACTTTCATTTTAGCTAAGCGTTATACAAATTAATGTCTAGACGGAATATTATACCTATTGTTACCTACTGGATTCAACATCGTTATGGCTCCGTTAACGCTTGTTAGTCTTAGGTTGTGCAGTGTAGTAAGTGGTAGAGCGATGTGCTATCTCGTTTCGTGCGATTTGGGAGTAGCGGATGGCCCGTTGGAGGGATGGAGTGAAAGAGGGCATCTACATATACCGCCTATCAACATCCACACGGTTAGTAGAACCGTGCGGATGTTGATTGGCGGTAGTCTAGAAATGGCCCCGATTGCTTCTTTCAGCTACGACGGTGTTGACTAAGTTATTTTGTCTTATAATTCAGTTCTCAAATTATTTAACTAGTAAATAAGTAATAAGTAATCAAAAAATTAAATGCCCAATATTTACGTAATATGTGATGCAGACAAATCTCAAAAGTTATTCAAAATTTCTAAGCGTTCAAAAGTGTCATTCTTTTTCTCAGACCTCTATTCAAGTTCTTGCAGTATTTTTAATACAAGTCTAATATCTGTCATAAACAACACGACAGACGACAGCCAAGACCTAGCTCCGAGCATTTCAATGCACTTGTCAAGCGCTTTTAAAATATGTTAACTTTATGTACATTGAACACGATTATTTAAATGAAGTCAATCGGCAAGTTCATTTCGTACCGCTGAGATAAATTGTCAGTTATGGAGTTGAAGCTTATCACAATTCAACGTCTTTGACAGCATTGTTCAATTGCAGGTGAATCGGGTCAGGCAGACTGTTGGGAAAGTCTGTTTCACATAATAATGTAGTGAAAGGTGACGCTTTTTCATTTTCTACTATTATCAGGATAGACTGTCAGTTACTTCTAATTATATGACATTAGAAAAAAATAGTTACCTCGTTTATATTCTACCTACCATGAGCTAACCACTCACGTCAGTAAGTCTAGAACTTTCGGTCCTTCTGACCATGATAATTATAATTTAATTAGTTATTAAAATATATCTCACACCGGTATGCATATCTCCCATCTCCCAGAGAGGCAGGGGTCGGTTCTCCTTTCTTCCCCAAACCCTGTCCTAGGCTCGTCCTCCGACTACCACTCATATCAGTCCGATGTAATCAGATTTGGTTATTTCTTACTCAACTTAAATTCACATCACACAACAAAAACAAATCGAATCCAATCACAATAATTTAATTATTTGACACAATTGAAATAAAATACATCTAGTATTTTATTTCAATTGTGAAAATTAAAAAAATTACTTCCATTGTTTTTGGTAAACACGCTGATTATAAAGTTTTAGTAACTCTATAATCAGTGTGTATCGCATCTAAAAATATTAAACAAAACTAACGCACAAAGTATTGTTGTTAAAAATGTTTTAATATCTTACTGCCAACATCTACGACAAATTTGCACTCGAAATAAGTCTCAAGATAATATATTTCGCTTCATTTGTTCATCGGAGTGTAAAGCTGGAGGCTTTTTCTTCAATTAACTCCATCTGAAAGGCATGAAGCAATATCGCGTTTAGACTCATGTACAAATCCAATACATAAGAGAAGTAGACGAAACAAAGAAACCGTTCACTCTTCAGCGGGCACAATAAACAACGCTCCATAAACTACGCTGACTGACGCCCATAATTCTTATTTTTCTTTGAAACTGATCCCAAAATATTACCCTAGCGAACCATAAAAGCTACTCTATTAATTAGGAGCCCCGTCTAACTCCTGAGATGACATCATGTCCACGCGATTTTCGACAACGAGTCTTTGTCCTGACAGAAACGACGTAAATCTGAATGTTGGCAGGCGTGGCAGATAAATCTGAAGTAAGAAAATATTACTCGTTTTTTTTATTTCTTGTCACGTCGGTTGCGTCACTTTTCAAGTTAAACACTGATGAAGACGTGTTGAGTGATGAAACGGTTTCACGGCTGCATTTGTTTGTTCAGACACAAGATAAATATTCACGCGGCCGGGTCGATCTGTTAAATTAATAACGTCGATGTTTTCACGAATATAACAGTAATAGGATGTTGGTGTCGACAAATTATACACGATCCTAGATAAGGAAGAAAAAAAATGGGCCACGCAACAGTAGTCGAATAAGAATATAGAACTACGATGAAAGACATTTGAAACCAAATTAACTTAGATTTTTTGTCACAATAAGAAATGAAAAATAAAAAAATTATTAATAGCGACAAAAATGTATTTTTAAGTATGTAAGCTTCCACACTACAATATTTATTCATGTAATTCCTGTTACACATTTCCGTCCTTTCCCATGAAAATTACTCCCACGAAAATATCTTATACCTACTATCGCAAACAGTAACATATTTTGGTTCAAAATATATATTGATGTAACTGCATATTCTGTCTATTATAACTTAATTATCTACACGGGAGAAGGAGAGCAATAAGATCATTATGATTATGATCATCTGAGAATCCACTATATGACAGTCCACTATATTACATAATATAGTGATAGCTACCCGTATGTGAATGTGTGATAAATCTATAAGTTCTTACAAAGCTGTACTGAATGTAGAGGCAATAATCCTAACAAGTACCTACTTTTGTTTCATCTACATTCATACATTTTCTTGCGGTTATTGAAGATGGGTATTGAGAACTATCAATCGTGTAAAGATTTCCTGGCGTGCCTTCCGACATTTCCACTTATCCACGGTAAGCCTTTCATCAATTCATCTGTCCATGTGGTTAAACCATCTAGGCCGCTATCCCACTGGCGTTTTACTAGCGTTGACGTCTCTCCGACGTCTTCGTAACGTCAACGCTGCGCTGACGCGACGTTAACGTCGTGACGTCGCGTGGCAATAGTTAACGTCTGCTAAACGCGACGTTAGCGTCGCGTCGTGCACATGGTGCTACATAAAACGCGACGCTAACGTCGTGTTTAGCAGACGTTAACTATTGCCACGGGATGACGCGGCGTTAACGTTGCGTCAGCGCAGCGTTGACGTTACGAAGACGTCGGAGAGACGTCAACGCTCGTATAACGCCAGTGGGATAGCGGCCTTAGCAATCTACGTTATTTATAATAAAGGAGTCTTACAGGAGTACACATATATCATCTTACACATGTCTGTTTATTACAATAGTTTTTAAATTACAATAACATTTTGTGACAGCTGACACATTGGGGCGCTGCTGGAACAAATCGTGAGGATGACAGGAAAATATAAATGGAAGTAATTACAACAAGCTGGTGTGTTAGCGGAGACGCCCGCGGAGGTGTCAGACACAGGAATAGAATCGATTCGGTGACGATGTTGATCGACATTTAATTCGCCGTTTAAGTAGTGCGAACGTGGAATTTAAATTAATTGCGTCTTGTGTTTTTATGACTAATACTCTATTCATTTAGATATTCCGTAGATTTTTTAATTAAATTAATAGTGCGTTACATTATAAAATTTATACCCACTCATTTTTTGGGATTATTATGTCAAAAAACAATTAATAAGTAACTTTCATTTTATACCAAATTGTAGAGTACCTATATTTGAGAATTTTATCCATTTCCGTTAAATAGTTCTAGCGTAAATGATTAACGAAAATACATACAAATTTTGCATTTGCCTATAACATTAGAAAGAAGTTTATTTCGTTTTATTTCTTTAATTCAATTAAACTTATTTTATTTATTTCAAGTTTAAGTTAATATAATTATATTGAATTACTATTACCATTTTTATTCGCCTTTTCGAAATGTAAGAAAGTGCTGTGAGCTTAGGGAGTCAGATGAATGGATACATTTCAAAACATCGGTAAAGAAAACGCAACGTGCTTAACAATATAGAGCGTAGTTTCTACAACATTTTTGATACGAATCTACTCGATCACATCTTCTAGGAGCCTTTGACGTTAAACGCCATGTGACGACTTGGCAAACGTCCCACCGGTGGGCCACACGCCGTCCAATAAATTAATAAAACAGATTAAATAAAATTGTATTAATGAACGTAGCACATTGTATTAAATGGCATAAGCGAGGCTCAACAAAAAACTAGCACACTCCGTCAATTCAGCATTTTATACTGAAATTTGTAATTTTAAAACAAATGTGGTTATCAATCGTAAAATATTTTCGTTGCTACGTATAAGGGCGCACAACCACCAAAATCGATCAGTGAACCACAGACCGCGAAAAATGATTGCACAAAAAGCGACGCGTTTCGTGGGTATGTTCAATTTTTAGTAGGTATTCAAAAATATTTAGTATTTAAGAGGATGCGGACAAGTGACGACGTAATATTAAGTGATTGGAGACACGCGGGCATGTGCAAATTGTACTAGAGATGTTTTGAAATACATTTTAGAGTTTACTTGTAAGTACATGATTCTGAAGTTGGAGGTGCGTCAGACATAATCAAGGCATTCGTGTTGTTACTCCTGAGAAAATCTCATCCGTTACATCTCTTCCCATCTGCAGGAGAGGGTTCTGTCTCCCTACCGTCTCCCTAAACAAGAAGAGTGAATAGTCTTTGGTACCTCTACGAACTATTACGACAATTGAAATAATATTACCGTCAGTAGTAGGTCCCTCCGAAGAAAAACTTTTGATAATTCGATTGCTATTTCACACAATTACTTACAGCTTAGGTATATTGTTTACATAACGCGCGTCTTAAATCATTAATTCATAAGGAATTAATTTCAAAATCTCTTAAAGTTTTTCTATCACTAGAAATACTATTTGCATGATGATAATTTAATTAAATTCCGCGCCTGAAACAATAAATAGGCTGCATAAATATTGCGTTTTTGTACGCGACAATTCGCCTAGACACGGTGGAATGCCTTAATGTGTTCCTAGAATTTATCATGTGCAAAGATTTAAAGTCGAAAACGAAATGAGAATCCGAGGTGTTTCCAATTTAACAACGGCATCTGCGACAAGATTTACAATCGGCGCTCATTTAAAAAAGATCTCGGTGACATAAGGAGCCATATTTATGAATCTCAGTTGTGTCGTGTGTACGTGTCACTGTATATCAATATTTATTATATCTCTCTCCTTCGTTTAAAGTGCAGATTAATCACAATCTGTCTTAGTTTTAGGCGTCTTAAAACACTCGGCGAGTTCATTAAAAGGGTAGATGTGAAACGGTGTATGTGAAATGTTGTCAGGTCGATAGTAGTTGAGTCGTTTATAGTAACATAGATAAGTGTTAGAATAGGAAAACTGATAAAAAATGGCTTACGAACTTAGTCAAAATTTGACTAGTTCTTACGAAGTTGCGGCCGCCGGCCGGTGACAGTAATCGGCTTTTAATGAGAAAGACGAGATACGAAAATCTAATACTCTATGCAGCTCTAATGTCATGACGTCTTTTACAACCATTGGATTATATCAATAATTTGATGCATAAACGCATTTCCCTACGATATCTACAAATACAAGAAAAAAGAAGTCCTAATTCATTTTAAGGCTAGTACCTACTGAAACAAAAAAAATAAGTGTACAGCTTGTAGGTACAGATTACAGATCAAATCCAAATATTAACAGTCGACTGTTTATCTTCTTGATGCAATTAAAATTACAATTGAATTTGTTTCCTGATAGGGGATAGATAGTAGTTAGTATTTTTTAAGAGATATGTTGATTATTATGAATGTAATCCTGTCAATTAATGTCACACACACATCACAAAAGATTTGCGTTACTCACTACACTACTCGATTCTAATAAGCATATACATAGACATGTATAATATTAAACACAATATTGGCATTACATTTATCCCTCATATAGCACACCTAACAGTATAGAAATACTAAGATGCACATAAGATGAAAAACAACGCACACCTTATACTCGTGTCTTGCAGTAAATACAATTTATACTGCGATAACACTTTTTGTTAACAAAATATCAGCACATAAATCCAGTTTCATAATCGTGGATACTTTGTAAAGAAGTCCAATAATTTAGCAATTTTCCGTAAGAAGTAACGTCCATAAACAACGTCCGTAAGAAAGGTTCCGTAAGATTGAAGTAACGTGTATAAACAACGACAAGAAAGGTATTACTCACCGCGCCCAGACACCACGTATAAGACGTTTAATTAGTAACAAACACGCGATCTCAGAATACTGTTACTCGGTTGTAAAAGAAGAGTGCCGCCCATCTATGCTCGTAAAGTGGCTGCAATGAAAAAACCGTAAAACAAGAGAGAGCGTGGAAATATGATTTGTGGCGCGGTCCGCCAAAAATTATATTATTACGAGTTATTCTAAGAAATTCGTATAAACACATGTCAAACTTGTTAGTAGTTAGTAAAACAATAATGTTGTCATGTTATTTTATTGCTTATATAAATATTATAATTATATTTATATTTATGTTTAATTGTTTTTTTTATGACATTTTATAGTTGCGTTTCGTAGGGATTGTCAAACCGCTGATTTAACATTTTATACTTGTACGCAGTAGCAGAAGCTCTGCTAGTTATCAGGATCAGTGTTTGTTTATGGTCGCGCAGGTTTTTAAGATGGATCTTTTTGGGGTTTTTCGGAAGATATAGGAAGGTACAACTCTAACAAAATGGTTGATATCAATAAATTTAAAACAAAAGCTATGGATTATTTCTTAACAATTTGAAAATAGGTCACTTTTTAGACTAAATTTATTTACCTTAAAGTATGTTTTATGGTAATTTTTGCAGCCAAACAATGTAAAATCTTTGCCATAAGATATGTCACTATTGACCAAGATCAAATGATATCAACTATGAGAAAATAACCTCTTTAATTTGCATAGATATTGGGCAATGCGATGATATCACCAATCAATACCTACTTAATTTGTAGCTAAATCTCTGGCGAGATCTAGAATAAGAAAAATAAATGGACACATTTACATAAATTCTCTTGCCAATAAAGTTCATTAAATTGACAGATTTTATCAAGATTTTTACATTTACAGTTTCTTTTGTCAACTTGATTTTATTATGACTATATGGTACCCGCGAAGATCGATATTCGATCAAAGAGATTTTTTTTGTAATTAAAAACTAAATATCATATGACATGTTACGACATTGTAACTAAGGTAAACAAGTTATGTACAATTTTCAACACTTGCAAAAGATACATAAACTTCATCAATGGTTCCGTATATCTTTCATATCAATCTGTCAAATGCTTTGGTAGTGTGTGTAAAGTTTTATTTATTAAATTATAGTACTTTATAAACATTATTTTAAAAAATATTTGCGTTCTGCACTTCTCTTACACGTAAAGTATAAATGTGCCAAATTTCAGACTTTGACAATTTTCGTAAATATATTCCTAAAGTTTTTGCTTCACTTATTATTATATAGATATTATTAATGTCATCCTAGCTGAATTGGACCTTTTTTTTGCGGGGAAATGCGTTACACACCAGCGCTCGGGGAGTGTAGCAACCCCTAGCCGTGTGCCGGTTTAATTAGCCGAATTGGACCTACGGTGGCTTATCCCTATACCTACGTACTAGCCATCTGTAGGGCATATTAGAGTGCACTAATATTTGCGTAGGCACAAGGGTACTCTCTATTACCTTATTCTCCTATTCCGATGGGACTGCTATCAGATATGACCGGAGTGAAATTAAGTGCAGAAGCGACGGCTCAACATGCTCTCCGAGGCACGGGGGTGTAACACCGCCTACTTCCTAAGTCCGGACGGTTATTAGATATCCCAGTAACACTTTTTGGACCGACCCGGGATTAGAACCTGAGACCTGACGACTGAGGTTGAACATGCTTACCACTACACCACGAGGCAGTCATATATGATTATAAAAGGCAATAAGTAAATAACAAACATAAGTTTGTCAAAGTTATACAAAGAAAATCAAAATCAATTGAAAATCATTTCTTTTCCTTATGGCTCCAATACACCAAAGTTAGACTTTCATAAATGAATATTTTAATCATATATGAATACTTTCCTAATTCAATCTTCAGATCCTTGTTCATTTGTTCGTTTCAAAGTAATACCTCGAAAGAGGCAACGTGAAAAAAATCCCATCTTTATTATTAAAATAGTCAACAGGGGAACACTCAAGGGACCTCATTGTGACTCCACCTGCATTCTTTGAAAGTTCAACATGAGTAAATCTTATTATTACATTCGTGAATGGGACTCAGGTTACCCGAGGGAAGCTCATTGAGTATTTATGGCGTGGCTCTCTTAAGCATCCAATTGCTTCTGTCCTCAGTTTCACTGACCCAAAGGTTTCTTTACACGTCAAAGCTCGTGAACGCAAGGGCACTTGAACGCGGTCGTGTAGTGTACGCCTTTATAAGACTTGCGTTATTTTAATTTACTTCAAATAGTTCTAGCGTTACCTAATTCACCGTACTTTAGGTAAACATATACTGTTACCCATTAACGAATTGTTTCTTAATTTGGTCAGCACGAAATGTTCACCGCAAGTAACACGTACTCATAGTATGTGTTACTTGCGGTTTTGTTTTAGACGATCCCATCAAAGCCTGCGAGTAAATAACTGCAACGTTATTTATCTGCATTATATCCACTGTTGATATACGGCAGCTTTGTGTGTGATAGAATAATAAGTAGGTAATCCCGTAGCCGTTGCCTTAATAATTTCAGTATGAATATCGTAGACATAAAAGCGATACTGATTATTCCCCCAACATGTTCGTATAGATTTTTAAACAGGAGGGCCCCTTTTTTCTCAGCTAAGTACACGGTTACGACGCACTAAAACACGGATCACTGGAAATTTTTGATATGTAACTCTCCTATTCAAATGTCCCGTTTACGAGGACGCATTTTACTGTCTCGTCTACGCCCTGATTATGAACGGTATTCAGATGGACCAATAAAAAATATTATTTCATTTTAATCACCGCGCTTTGCCGACCCTTTTATGTTTTGGAGTATTGAATTGATTTATGCCGGTTTAATATTTTTGTTGATCTGCTGACAGACGCTGATCTGTTGTTGAAAGCTATGTCATTAAACGTGCTATCTGACTTCATAAATGTAGTAGGTATTTTTTTTCATTCTTTATATGATCAGGCGACAACATTAACAGTATTACGAGCTTCATGATTAACAATATTACAATTGAAAGCATCGAGTAGTTACGCTTGATTATAACAAATTCTTCTAATTTATTATCTACTTCGAATCGGAACCTTTTAAACGACTCTATTTATTACACATCTTTAGAATAGCTCAGGCATTTTGGATGCCATGGAAAACATATACACAAGAGAAAAATTAAAGGCTGTGCATATTCTGGTGAAAATTATACAATATATACCAATGTAGGTAATACAATTTACCATTGGGAGAATCACATTCTGGTTGCATCTAAAGCTAACATTATTGCTCTCAAAATCACTACTACTACTAACTACGTTAGCCTAGCCATGTGTTTACTATGGTAAATATGTATGTATGGTAAACATGTACAAGATATAAAAAATATTTACTTATTTTTATTTTAGAACAGTATATTACTTAGATGAACTTTTATCTACTGGGCGGGATTCGAATCTTCGACTGGTCGTGTAATATACCTACCATACCCGCTTATAAGTTAACTGCGCAAATCGATCGATTAAATAAGGCGCACATTTAATAATACAAACACAAAAAGTATGTTACACTAAACTTAAAACAGAATATGCAGAAGTTTAAAAAAACCGTCCCAACGTCTGTTCCGTTTGCCAATAAAACCAATAAAAAAAACTAAGATCCGACCTATTACTAATAATGAGCTATAAAACAAAATAAACAAATCGTATTTTATTGCCAACACGAGTTGTATCAAAAACTGTTCTAATTTACTTATGATGTCATAAGACTGTAAATAAAA
>LUGF01053306.1:235718-248955 GCA_001625245.1 Calycopis cecrops
ATCAACTGTCAGGTTTAAATCTTAGAAAGCTGTTTTTGTCCAGAGTTGGCTGAGTAAAATAAGTTCTTGTTTTCTGTAATTCTCGACGTGCGTGTTCCGTATATTAGCACAGTTGGGATATGTAATATAGATATAGTGACTATATTTTTGTATCAATGACAATAATGGCAGAAATTACAACCACAACATAACACCTTGGCCGTGACGTACGAAGGTAAGTAACGTAAGGGTTCGTAAGTTCGTGATTTTGAAAAAAAGCAACTTCACTTCTGCGAAAAAGTACCATGTTATTTTATTGCATATTCTACTTTCAGCTATTTACTTTTCGTGGATGTTTCAACCTCTTCAACTGATCAAGAAATAAATTTGTGAAGGTCCTAGTTTCACTTCTTTATTAGATAAAATTTCTTGCCCTTTTTTCATTAGTTTTAAAATACCAGTTTCGCGTTACATTTGAAAAAAGAAATGGTTTTAGCCTTGTAACCTTACCTGCTGATAAAAAAATATAAAAATATTTTATTCAGTCACTAAGCTATTTCCACTTTTTATATTTTTTATATCTATTTAACACTAGTCTTCGAATGAAAAGTTAAAAAAATTTTTAGTTTACCCATCAGCCATTTCAGACCATGATATGGATTCAACGAATTAAATATTATAAAAGTTGGTCTAACTATGCCGAACTAATAGAGTTATGTGACTATGTTTTATATATAGAATGATACATTCTAACACCATTCTCCATGGTTTTAATAATTGCTAGCTATTCCGTATCAGCGTAACCTATCAAAAAAAAGCTTTTATTTTTCAGTATGAATTTTGTTACTCCTAATAATAGTCTGTCTGTATTTGTCTCAAACTTCATCCGGTAGTTTTAGCGTGAAAGAAGAACAAACATACATAAGTTTTGTACTTCTGCTTATATAATATTAATAAGATCAGACAAAATAACGACAAGAAATATTATAAGACTCAAAAAAATATCGTGTAAAAACGTTATTGGCAAAATCGGAATTCTTTTTCAATAAAATGTAAACGGATGGGATCGTAAATTTAAAATCAATCATTGGGTTCCTCGCTGAGTTGTGCAGCTACACGAGGAATGTGGAGCCTAAATTTATATATTATACACTTTTATGGTAATGATAAATTACATAACATACGTTGCGTGCCTTGTTCGCGTCCCGCCGCTGGGTTTCCGTATTGGACCAGACGAGTAATTCGTCTTTTTTGTTACGAAAAAATATTTTCGCGGCATAAAACTGGTTGGACAGTTTTGAAGACATCTTATTTTTGTTAACAGTGTGTTGTATAATAATTTTATATTAGTAAGAGACCAAGATGCGTTGCAGCGGAATACGACGCGACCAGAGGGAATCCTCACAATTAATTATATTACCGCTGAAACAGATTTAGCTATAACCCGGCGTACCTATATTTCTGACTATATCATTGTTATTGATGCAGAACACACGTTCAGATGCCCAGAAAATAATTATGACCGAAACAGATTAAATTACCTATACAATACTAGCGAACGCCCGCAACTTCGTTTACGTAAATCCGCTTTTTACCCGCAGTCGGTTAAAAAGTAGCCTTCCTCGCTAAATGGACAAACTAATACTGAAAGAATTTTTTAAATCGTTCCTGAGATTAGTGCCTTCAAACAAACAAAATAACATACTCTACAGCTTTATATTATAGATATAAAAGTAACTACTATAATTATAAAATAGGTACTCCTATAAAATATACTTACATAAACATTTCTGTTCTAAATACATTGAACTGAGAGACATTAATCTCGAAGATACAAATAGATAATTATTATTAACTACGATTATAACGATAAAAAACAAATGTCATAGTGTTTATTAAGAACACGAATATGACTCATTATTTTATTAATAATACATTATTATTTTATTTATTTACCTACTTTTCAGTTTTCTATAAAAAAAAAGTCATAAAGTAAGATTATGTGATTGTTATGTAAATATCTAAACTAGGCGTGATGGATAAATGGGTTGACATTTTTTAATAAAAAAAAAAAGATTTTATTTGTAAAGTTATAACAGTAATTTAAAAAATAAATAAAGATTTAGAATGAATAAAATTGATGATTTAGAAAAAACGATGGTTCGATTTTTTTTTATTATTTACCTTGTAAACCATCGAATAAACTCTTAGTCTTTTTCAAACAATAGGGGGCAAACGAGTATGCGGAGCCTTTTGATAACGAACAACATAAACATGCCTATAGACGTTATGCATATGCGTTGCCCTCCTTCCTCTTTCCCCCTCCATGAGCCACCGAAAACTCACCTCCCTGGTGGTGCAGACCCACTTACTTAGCACTTTCTGTGTGTCCAACATACCATCTAAAATCTAATTACATATGAACTTTAAAACTATTTTCGAAACTTAAATCTTTTTGAAACACTTTAAACCCTGTATCATCATTAACGTCTTGTAAATTAAAAAAGACCCGACAGAGGCCAAACCATAAATGACCAAATAAACTGCGATGTAATCCGTATAAAAGTACATTCATTACAATAAAAAATTACATAACGATTTTATGACTTAATAAGATCGCCGAAAAAACGAGTAAGCAAATAATAAGTCTTAAAGCATACGCTAATACAAAACGCAGCTGTCTTTATATTTCGGGGCCGAGCGGCTATTATTCCAAACCATAACTTGGACTATACAAAAACGGCTAACCCTTCATTGCCTCTTCCTTTTACGGTTCCACGAAAAGAAATAAAGTATGTGCGATCCAAAACAAAGGCTATAAAATCGAAATGACAGGGCCACACGCTTTTCACAAGAGTTGGGGAGCAAAAAAATTGGAAACTATAATTTCGCATTATGTAACAGTCGGAAGGACTTGCCCGACGGGGTTCGCATGCAGGCGATGTTTAAAAATAACCCAAGGTTAGCTGGCAGATCGAGGGTCCCTTTGTGAGATCAAGGTCTACCAGTTCCGCGGAATGCCTATAGCCATAGCCACATTTTTGTACGAAATATGTATATGTAGAGAAATGGCTTCTTATAAGCGACTATTGTGCTCAGATTGTTTGTAGAAAACAACTCGCTACCCTAATCGTGGATTAGTAACGCCATTATAAATGTTCATATTTGCATATTGTACCGGTTTATAATATTTATACCCTGGTATATATTGACAATGCAAAGGAAATTTATGTGATTTTAGTATTGTAGCTGGAGCTGAGCATAATCTAGACAACAGTATATTACTTGCTATCTGCATCCATATTATGTAGGTATTATGTGGAAAGGTCAAATGTGCATTTTGTCTAGTTTCTATAAGTAGATGAATATTTTATATATACGTTTAAGAAAGAGATCGTGTAATATGTGTGATATATATTTATGACATTTCTTTAAAATATTTTAGTCAGAAAATATTATGTTCTCCAAGCTGAAAAATAATAAAATTATTTTTACCAAGCTAATGAAATTACTTGTTCTAATAAATTCAAAGACAGGATGAAAATGTTTTTTCTCCTACTTCAACAAGAATATCGATCTGGCTCACTTAAAAAAAACATTGTTAGACAGCTTGTAACTGTCTAACAATGTTTTTTTTTTATCCATATTAAATCCAGCTCTATATAAACACATTGATTAAATCATTAATAATATATAGTGCGAAGCTCATGTTATTATTGTATTTGTAAAACTTTGTATAAACTTTTGATAGCACACATAAACTTTTTAATAATATGGTACACAGAATTCTATTTTTTGTTTCTTAGCGATAATATACATAATATGTTAGGTTTAGCTTCAGGAAGAGTGACATATTATGTATACCTAAGTGTCTAGCCCAATATGACTAAGTTCTTTTTAGCAATTATAGCAATAAGATTGTTTGTAATACATAAACTAAAATCCATTATGCAGAGTAATAAGTAACCTGTAAATACCTGACTTATGTTGTCAGTTACGAACAGGCAATGAACCAAATCGGGAAGTGTGACACATGTGCCAACACCCGCTGATGGAAGAGGTAAGATTCCCTCACGTTTGAGATGAACTTATAAGCACCGGTTAGATTCATCATTAATTACATTAGAATTATCATGATTAATTTGTTTTTGATTTACATTGTCATTTATATTCTCTTGAACCTCTCTATCTCTATATTCTTTCTCAAAGAATATGTCACAAGTAGAAATGCAAAGTCTTTGTAGAACGGAGCGACCAATTAACATTATTCTTTCTCTCATTTAATCTACATCTAGCAACTCATCTGACAAGCTACAGAGTCAAAAGTACATTAATTAATTACTCCTTAGTGAACTAACTAATCTTTTAATTAAATTTGGTTGATAGTATTCCTATTTGACCAAAAATGAAACATCGTACGACATAACTAGAAATACTATTTTCGTAAATATTAAAATTGACCGAACTGGATTAAAAAAAAAAGAAGAAAAATGGAACATATTCAGATCAGTGTAGAAACTTCAAGACTCGAGTAAAATAAAACGTGAACTTTTATTATTGCGTTGCGTTCGCGAAGTTGTAAAATAAAAAACAAAAAAGCGTCCATCTGAGACCTTGAGCAGCCCCTCCGAGCAGGTGTACGGTCCGCTGCACCTGCCGGCATTATGCAGTGACCTATAAAAGTAATAATTAAATAATTTATTTCTCAACAATTATCCCTTAGATGTGGGTCAAATAAAAGGGAATAAATGTGTTTTTGTTTTTAATTAGTTACGTCCACGTGAATGCCTTTTTGTTGGGCGTAACTGTACTGTTTCGTTTATACGCAGCCAATTTAAACATGCTCATTTATGTTAACCCTATATTATGTAAAGCGTCGTTCGATATAGAAGCGAGTTTTTGTTTGTTTATGAAACACTAAACATAGTATAAGTATTTCAATGGCTTGTAATGTTTTAAGAGTAGGTTACTTTTGTATTACACCTTTACTGCGCTTTATATGCTTATTTTTCTGCATTCTTCATTAAACATGTGAAGTTTAAAGATGGAAAATTAGAATGTACAAACATGTAGTCATTTTTACATAATTATAAAAGATAAGTGTTCATGATGTAAAATTCATCATCATTAGATAACAACTGCTAAATATAAGCCTCTTTTTAACGACTGTTCCTCTAGTACTCGCTTAGCAAGGTTAATTCACAGAGAAAACAGAATTTTAAGAGTTAATTTATTTATGATAATACCGTAAATTCAATTTAATTTATATTAATATTACAAAGCTGAAGAGTATGTTTGTTTGGGACTACTACTAATACTACGGCTATTACTAATACTACTACGACTAACCTCTGGGACTACTGGACCGAATTGATAAATTATTTCATTGATACATAGTCCGTTTATCGAGGAAGACTCTAAGCTATATATACCTACTATCACTTTGTGGCCACGGGAGTACGTGGTTATGCGGGTGAAACTGCTGGTTAGTAAATACTTTTTTTAAATAGGTGCATCACCATTATGAAATTTAATAAGTTTTTGTAGAAATACAGGGTTATTTTTTGGTCACCGGCCAAATTTTCAGGTTTGGTTTAGAATCAATAATACATTCGATTTATAAAATAAAAAAAAAATTAATAAAATATATGATGCAATTACTTTGTCCCATGTTGTAAAACATATTTCTTGGTCACCACGTGCATCATATTCGCGACTCACGCTAGGCCGATATCACAGACCTTGAAGTCGATACATTTCGTATAAGAACAACAATCGATGACTTTTTTAAGAACCATTTCCAATCCATTTTTATTTAAAAATATATTACAATTAGACGATAAAATTTAAAACACACCCTTGGAATGATGTTTACTTCCTTGTTTTAAAATTTGGCCGGTGACCAAAAATACCCCTGTATAAACACCGTAATTATAATTGGTTTAACTTATACTGCGCAGTTATAAGTTACTAATTTAGCCGCGTACTCATCACCATGGGCATGTTATAACTTCATACATAGTAATAAGTAATAACACCGCGGAGGCGTAACGATTTTAGTGCAATGGAATACATTTATAATGTATAAACAAGTACTTACTGCTACAAGTAAACTAGCACTGTGGTCTGTGGGTTACTATAATTTAAGCAAACTAAAAACAAATAAATATTTTACGCTAGTCGCTAGCAAAAGCTGGTAAATATAATACCTAGTTTTTAACGTAGCATGTGGAGTGTAACTATACCTATATTTTTTTCGACTAGCTTTTGCTTGCGACTTTTCGCGATACTGTTTTTTTTTCTGAGATCTGGGATCTCGTCGGAACAACAAGTTTTATAGTGGTTTCTTAATTTCTAATAACGAGTTCGAAGTCGGGAAGTTGGCGGTGCTTTACCACCATGCCTCGCAGAGCGCACTAAGCGTTCGGTCTTACACTTGACTTCTCTCTGGTCGAATTGAAGTAACGACTAAGGGAAAAAAGACATTTTTTTATGGTATAGGGGGACCAAAGAGCTGTCGGGGCCATTTTCATGACAACCGACGCGACGCCCATAGACATCCGAATATCCTTCCTCATCCTCTATAGAGGCTATACAGATGTGCGGAACACCGCACGAAACGACAGCACAGGTGTCACTTTACGCAGGTCTCGTGTAAGCCAGAGGTACCTCCCCCGGCTTGCTGGATCAATTGGGCTACATGCAAGCAAGCAGTGTTACACTGCCTCTTACTAAAGAAATTGCACATGCACGCACAAATGCACTTTAATATATCCTGCTCAGTATAATCTTTACAGACACGACTGCCATAGCCGAAATACGATTAAGAGGCATTCTTACTATTTGCAAACGGTCTGTAAATTAAAGTACATATATAAGTCACACTTATAAGTCCCGTATGGTTCCCCGCATTTGATGGTACATAAACGTCGCTATCTGCATGACTGGCCATAACTCATCATAAATTAAAATTTATTGTTCTGCGCACGACGCGTATTCTTTAAGTCGCCCGAAATCTTATGCTTTTATTTCACAAGACAGAACTGTCTTTCTTTATCGACGTAATTAATATACCACAGAACTTGAAAACGTATAGATTACCTTTTTAGATTGTACATTTAATGCTGAATAGCTCGCAGAGACAGGGTAGTCCATCAGATATGTGCAGAAGCTCGATATTATAGCTGTTTTGCGAAAAGGAATTGCTACCATAATGCAGTATCAGATATAGAACGAGAGATATTTAAAGTTATCGCTGATAATTATTGTGAGAATCAAATTTGGAGGTACCGGTTGAAAATCTCTTTTTTTTATTTTATTTTAAAAAATGTTACATATATTATGTTATATAAATTAATTATCCTCGCCAAAGTTTGAGATTTGATGGTGAGATACGCTTTTATAATCATTCAACGATATTGCAAGCAAAATATATTAACATTCTTAACTTCTGATTACTAACTACGATTAAAACATAAAATATAGGTAATCAAAGGTATTTTCATTCCAAATATTCTTTCCAAAATTCTGATTACTTACTTTTAAATCAAAAATATTTTTTAACCTCTCAAAATACATTTTTTAATTTCTTTTTAATAACCATACACTAATTTTTAAATCTTGTCTGCAGGTGTCTGTTTTCTTAAACATCTACTTTAGGAACTACAAGAGTTTCTTGTCCCATAATTTATTATTGTTTTATTAATTTATTATCCAACCCTACGCGTAAATTTCGCGATGTATCAAAACATTGCACAATTTTTATTTATAAGATTATAGAGTTAGAGGGTTTTCATATTAGTCAACCCTATAAGAATATTAGCCGGGAGAAAAACCAAAGTGTCAAAACAAATTAAAAATCTTTTTTTCCTCGTGTTCTTGAATAATATTTAAGTTCTACATCTAGCGCTATTATTGGAGCTCCTAGCTGGAAAATCTTCAAAAATTCCATTCATAAAACAAGAATGGCGTATTATAATGTTATTTGCGGTTAGAATGTTAAACATATCTTTGCTCTAACATGAGTAATCTAAAACAATAGTCGAAAGCCGTCATAATAAGGCTAGACTTGGCTCATCGACAAAACATTGGCGTATCTCAATAACAAACCACCAAGTATTATGTGTTAACGAAGTGGCGTGAAACGTATAGATAGTTTTTGTATACAACATCCGTTCGTACAAAGGAAATGAGGGTCCTATGTAAAATTTTACCGTCTGCTTTTTATGGTGACTTGCTGTGTGCGTTATAATGGTGTAATTGAATACATATTACCATAACAATAATGGCTTGATAGTAAAAATCTAGACTTATCGCTGTGTTGTTTATATGGCCTATAAAATTGGACTTATAAAATATACTAGCCATTTTGTAGAGTAAGGAAACTTTATAGTTGATTTTAATAGATTCATAAACAAAACAACAGAAAATGGTGTTTGATATTTAACAAATATTAACATTTTTAAATGTTAATCTGTTTTAAGAATGAAAGAATATTCTATGAAAAGTCTGCAAACCCTAGAACGAAGAGAACGGATAATTTTTAAATAAAGTGTGTCAAAATCAATTAACCCATATACAGCAAAAATATTACTTAAATCAGAATTTTAACCTGGAGCCTACTAATATTAAATATAATGTGAAAGTTTGTATGTATGTTGTTAATATTTCAAGAAAAAAATACTTAAGGGATTTGGTAAACATTTGAAACAGTTATAGAATAAATCGATTAATAAAACAATTATGTTTTACTCTGGTGTACCTACTTAGATCGTATATTGGCGTAATAGTCGAGCACTGATATACGTTTACGTATAAAATGATGTAATTTTTAAAGTTTTGTTCTGAAGGCAACGAACAAGTAGCGGTCGAACCGGAAAACTAATAAGTACCTCTCCGATCGGAAACTGAGGTCGCTATTTCCGACAGCCTGTTCAAAAACTAAAGGACTCACTATTAGTCCTGAGCATTCACCTTCAACGAAGACCTTATTTCTGAATTCTCGCATCTAGCGGGTGAAAATATTAATGTCTTGACGATTAATAATTATATAAATTATAATTATATATTGATAATAAAAACGCAATGACTCACAGACAGAAACACTGCGCACCTAACACAGCGTAGGTAAACGGTTGAGTCTAGAATTTAATAAAAAAAATGCTATTGTGTACGTATACATAAGTAAGGAGTATGAAAAGATGCGATGACTATTTTTTTTATAGCATAGGAGGCAAACGAGCAGTTGCGTCACCTGATGTAAGTGATGACTAACGCCCACAGACATCCGTAACACCAGAGGTCTAACAGATGCGTTGCCGACTTTTGAGGAGAGAATAAGCTCTTTTCTTAAAGATCCCTAGGTCGTATCGGTCCGAAAATACCGAGGGGGGCAGCTGATTCCAAATTCCAAAATGGTGCGCGGGATGAAACTGCGCATAAGTGTAGCGCACAATAGTGGACTTCGGAAGATCTTGGTGGTGACGGTGGAATTTGGAATTTCGGCGCGACATCCTGTAATAGAATTCAGCTGCTGGTATTAATCCGAACAATTCCGTGGAAAATTCGCCGTGATAAATACGATAGAAGATGCACAGGGAACTGACATCTCCACGCAAGGCAAGAGTATCAAGCTGGCGGGAGAGATACTAGTTATCGACGACTCGATTTATTAATATTTATATTTATAATTACAAGTATAATATATTTATTAGTATTTAGGTATTTTCTACAATTTAGACAACCACTTACGCGTATTTTTGGCTTTAAAATTATTGGCGAAATTCGGATTAGTCTAATACATATACCTACCTATGTTTATGCAAAGTATTTGGCTAAAATATTTTCAATAATATTTTATTACATAAAGCACAAAGATATAATTGACCACAAACAAAGCGCGTAGTCGAAATGCTTTTGAAAGTGCTCTTAAGAGGTCACACAGATGCGCAGAATTCAGACAAAAGCCTTAATATCGAGGGATTTAAACGAGTTGAGACGCAATTCCTTTACAACCTCAATTTGCTGTCGATTTTGGGGCAACACTTCCGAAACGCCATGACATAAGGTCCAGTTTCCTTTAAACATTCGTCAAAGGAAAACATAACAGAGAATTTGGTATTCGGTATCATACACGTGGAGGTCTCCCCTCCGAAATGCACCTATCATCACCTGGCATGGAAATAAAATTGGGTCACACGTTGCGTAGTTTCTTACATTGCTTAAATGAATGGCTCCTTTAAGTTCTTGAATCATATATGCTAAGGCGGATTACACATGAGAGTTTCTTAGAGTTCTGTAACTTAATTTGCAAAGTAGGTACCTTAATTGTAAAGAATACATCGTTTTGACTGATTGGCCGTTGGACTGACTGATGACAGCGCAAACTGAAAATACTACACCGAACTACGAGCTACGTTTTTAAACCCAGAAATGTATTTAGACAGGTTTTTCAAAATTTGGCCTCTGCGGGGGTGAAATATTAGTTATTTTTAATACGGATCATGATTTTAATATATGTTTAATGCTGCAGGTCCAGCCTTCTTCACGAAATTGGATGGAACACGCCATACATACTCGTACGAACCGCACAAAATGTTTATTTACAAGCTAACATAGCTTTGCTACTGAAAGTTAGCTGTGCGCTCTTGATTCAATTGCAATGGTGCAATTATGTTATATCCAAAAAGCAAAGCGCTACCTCTTGCAGACTTCACTACACATGATTTTCTACACTGATTCATAATTATTTATGGATACGTTACGATCCAAAATGGTTGCTAAAATGGCAAAGAATGGAAACCTTAACATGCATGTCACTGGTTCTTTATCGTCCATTGTTGAACTTTGGCAAAGAAACTGAAAACAAACTGGTGTTAATGATCATTACGGACGGAATATGCTTACAATTCATATTGGTATAGAATATCTACTCTTGGGACTTCGCCTGCTTTTTTACCGACATAATATGTTTTGTAAAAGTAATAACTTCAATAAATTAGCTTAGCACTTAAAGAGATGCCTATACAAATGTCTACATGTTCTACAGAGCCTATGACTACTAATGATATCAAATCAAGGGGTTTATATTAAATTTACCACGACCGGTAGCTTAGTCCGGCACTGCGCGCATAAACTGCGTATCGGTCGCTAGGCGCTGCCGTCGCGATGCGTGGATGCGGGCCTGTCTTATTGGAGGACAGTTTTGATAATAATTATGTATCTACAAATAGATACATTACAACAATAGTTGTTTTACTGTACAATTAATATGAATCAATGTTGCATCTGTTCTTATTATTTTCTTTGCACATGCCTTACATCTTTTTTATTATAGCGCCAGTCCATGGCGCTGCAACGTCCTGACATCATTTTCTCATCTATTATTCAAATAATCTACGGGTGAAACCCATGTATAATTGTATATTATATAAATTATTCATAAGAATTAAAAAATTAAACAAAAATTAAAGCATTCGCAAAGCTATAAAGTTTGGAATTCCGATAGGAAATATCGGGTCGAACGAGTCCGCTACGCATCGGACTTAATAAAGTCCGATCAGTACCTACCTACGCTTATAGACCGCCACCGTAGTAGACGAAAGCCACTTTTCTTTATCGAACGTGTTAAAACAACAAACAAAATAAATCCACAATAATATTGGTACAATATGGAACACACAAATCGTTTCGCAACTTCTTTCAGAGCCCAGCCTTGAACCGGTCTTGAGGCACAGGCGTCATTGTGGCTCTTTCATAGCCACCCCATACTTACCACACGTGCGCGCTTGAGAATAATTGCTCGTCTCGGATGAATGGCCATGGTTTTATATTATACAGCCAGGGAACTGGTCATTGCTTGTGGGATTATTATTAATCCGTTCTTGATATTGCATCTGTGTTTGTCGTCTATGTAAGTATTTCTCATATTAAGCATGTAGTTGGGAAAGGTTACAGATGGTTTGCATTTATCAATATGAAAATTAAATAAATTAAGGACATTTTCACACGTTATATTACTGATCAATACCTTTCTTTCTATATTATATTTATATGATTAATTGCCCGTGACATATCTATATACTTATATTATAAAGACGGAAGATTTTTTTGTTTGTTTCTCTCGAATGCTCGAAAACTACTGGACATATTAAATCTATTCTTTCACTAATAAAAAGCTACATTGTCAGGAAGAAATAGGCTATTTTTTAACAAATGAATGGAGTGGGCAAGGGTCAGTTAGTAAAGTATATACCTACGTGACACTGGCAAATGTTACAATTAGTGTCAAATAGAGAGTAGACAGGTAGGTACTCGCTTGCATCATATTATCTAATGCATAGACTAAATAAAAAGTATATTTAGTCTATGATCTAATGAAACATATTAATGCTTCTTATTAATAACGGCTAAAAATACGGATATGACACTGATATTTATCATTTACTAGCTGTGCCCCGCGGTTTCACCCACGTTAATTTCTAAGAAATCCATATAAACTTCAACACCCTATTTCACCCCCTTAGGGGTTGCATTTCTAAAAATCCTTTCTTAGCGGATGCTTACGTCGTAACATCTACCTGGATGCCAAATTTCAGCTTGATCCGTCCAGTAGTTTGGGCTGTGCGTTGATAGCTGGCTATGTCACGTTTGAGTTTTATATATATAGATTTGCTAAGTTTAAGTGCCTAATAAATTAACCGGCACATTAATGAAGGACCGGCCTTTTTTTCTCGTGTAGAAACCCCCACGTATCTACGCAAGGGCTATGAAGGATATTTTTTGTGTTCCGAATTTTCACCATAGAATTTATTTCCTCTGATATACTACTTACTTATACTACTACTACTTTTACTATGGGTCAGATTTTTTATTTATATTTATTTATTTATTTTTTGTATATTTCTTGTGTGCATGTGTCACTAAACTCCTCCTAAACGACTGAACAGATTTTGACAAAATCTTTCGTATGTGTTGAAGGGGATTTGAGAATGTTTTAGATTCACAAATCCGATTAGCAGACGGCGCTGCATTCTAATTCTAAAAACCACACAAATATTGTTTTAATATTGCCCAAGACCAAAATAGTATTTGCCACCCGGGCTCCTAGGTATCATACGTCACTGTATTCCCCTGCTTAAAAAAAAGGTGCGTACATATACTGACTAACATGCATTTGTAGGCAAGTACGATAAGTATATTTTAAGCATACCAGAACTTATTACGGTATAAATTGTAATTCGAGGATATTGCTCTTCGC
>LUGF01053306.1:249054-260903 GCA_001625245.1 Calycopis cecrops
ACTTGTATACGCTTTATTATTATCTTATTTATTATGATGACTATAATTCGTAGTATATTTTTGATAGTGTCGAATAGCCTATAATGGTCCCCGCTTATATTTTTCGGGAGTCATGATCAGGTTAGCTACCAATATCCCGTGTCGGTCGGAGACATGCACTTGCCACATGTAGAGCTTGTGATAAATTGAATGTGATCATTATCAACTTCAGATCTTTCAGTTATAATTGCAGTTCATTTCATACAACATGAGTGCAGGCGCCTGCCTATATAAGTTGGTCAAGTTTTATAAGTTGATATGCGACTATTTCTAGATGGTAGTGGCTACGGAACCCTTGGATTGAATCCGGTTCGTGCGAAACTTATTTTTATTTCTGGGGGATTATTTGGCGTAACTAAACACGAACCTTCTTGAGGTATCATAATTGCAGGTTGATCCCTGGTTAAGGGCCGATGTCAACCACCGCTTTGGTGAATTTGTCATCATTTCAGCAAACTGTTCGTCATTAAATAAATACTAATGATATGGTTAGTGTTTTATCGCATGCGCATACAATTAATATTAATCGTTCTTTCAGTAAATAATACCTATCGATTCTCTTTGTTTGTGTATTAACATTACCTGTGTTCTGATGCTACTGTCAGATAAGGCTGTATTGATCGATTGGGCTCCTCGTCTACGTTTGACCTGCCACCTGCTACCGTGACATTCAGCCGGTCGTCCAACTCCGCATGTGATACATACACTGTAAGGTATTCTTAGTCCATAGCTTAAGTAGTGAGAAGTCATAGGTCACTAAAACTAGGGTTGCCATTTTGTGACGTCCGGAGGACTGAAAAAAGAAAACGTGTCCCGTCGAAACAGATATATATAAGAGCACTTTTAGGGCTGAATAAATGAAATTTTGAAACTCAAAGCTCTGGCAGATAGAAATAAACTTTTTTTGCCCCGACTACAATACAAATCACGATTTTTTGGTTTCGTCCAGATATTTAGTTCCCTCGTTGGGCAACCCTACATAGGACATAGGCTCCAGCTACAGGTAGAGACACGTAAATTCTCTCGCGACGTCTCTCGAGATTGTCCCCTAGTGAATTTAAGACGTATTGTATTAAATTATTATTTTTCGAAAAGGCTGCCCAATCGGCTTACTAAAAGTAATAAATAAGGTAAGTAAACTAATATGATAAATAAATGAATAATATTGTATACACTAGAACCTCCTTAGTCCTTACATAATTTCTATACGTGCCAGTTTGCCATTGTTAGGTGATGGGTCACAGGTACGGTCAAACTAACATCCTTATTTTGTTTAAATTTTGAATACAGGACGAACACTTTAAATGAATTATTTTTGAATACCTAAGGAATGTGGTTTTTATCACAACATATATTAAAAAAGGAATATAAACAAACTAAGTAGGTACATAGGTATACTAAACCTTATTAAAGTTATGAGGCAAAAATAATTTAAAATATTTTTCTTAAATAGGTTTAAAATGACTTGTCTTTAGTTCGGTTGAAGTGACGAAAGTAGTTAATGTTTACCTAAAATTTATAATATGTATTAACTATTGAGGTACCTACATAAATATTTACAAAAAACTCATATAAGTACTGGTGGAATGACGATATTTATATTTTTAATAATCAATCTCTTAATAATTACGCCTGTGACGCAGTCGGATAATTAAATAAATACCACACGAGATAAGTATATAATTATGTGTTTGTGGCTTGTGTACAGCTTTATTAGTGGTCTGTGGTAGGCAGTAACTATGACTATTAGTTACTATGCTGCATTCTGCAATGCAATTTGCCATTGACCGCTACCTCCGTCCGCCACCGCGTCCGCTAGCGCGCGAAAGTGAAAATTTGCTAGGCACTTTCTCCCCACCCGGGTTGTCGCGTCGCATCGCCCCGCCCCTCGCTGCACCCGCGCACCCCCTCGCGCCGCAAGGTCAGCCCCGCGTGCAGGCGGGTGTCGCAGGGGGGAGGAGGAACGCGCTGCGCTCTTGAAATTTCGCTTTCGTTCTCGCGGTTATTAGTCGGCCGCGCGCGCTCCGACAAGCATGTGTTTCATGTGACGCGCTTCACTACTTCGTGGCAGCACGTTCGATTTCGTTGAACTCGATCGTGGTGCGACATGGCTCCGCGACGCCAGGGTGCCACCGGGGAGCGTGAGGCCGAGGACACCTTCGGGTGCTGCGTGCCCGGCGAATGCCTTCGCCCACGAGACCCGGTGCGGGTGGAAGACGCCATTCGCGTGCTTTGCAATAACGACACGTGCGCCGCCGGCCGGTATATGCACCGCGAATGTTTCGAGCAATGGGAAGGCGGAGTGCTTGCTTATCTCAAATCCTGTGGCCGAGCCCGATCCTGGTCTGAGCGGCAGAGGCACCAGAACTTATGGACAAAAAAGGGATACGATCTAGCCTTTAAAGCCTGCGGGTGCCGCTGCGGCCGAGGGCATTTGAAGAAAGACTTAGACTGGGCACCGCCTTGTGCTGCCGTCAGGTCGGACGATGAGAAGAAGAAGCGTAGACGGGCGAGGTCTGGACGCACACCGGCCACAGTTGATACTCGTACCAGGGCATTCAGTCTCTCCAGTTCCGGGTCCTGCTCGCCACCATCGGCGTCGTCTGAGCCTTCCACCAGCCCCATCCACGCACCGCCCAATGCTATGACGCCTGCTAAGAGGAATTCCAAAACCGAACTAGTATCCGACCGAATTAGGTAAGTATGTTTATTTTTCTACGACGTCTAGTGATGATAATTTTATGGTTAATGCATGTTGATGTTCACACCCGTCGTCAAATATTTCGTTTAACATTTTATATGTGTAAGTATTTGGAAATCGAGTCGTGATCTCTCTCACAGTAATAACAACAAGTCTACGCCTGAAATAATAATTGAACCGAGCGTCGCTTCCTGAGTTCGAGATAGGAATAACGTTGTCATAATTTTGATATGAAATTCCGTTTTTATGTTCTCACATGAATATATTAATAACCTTGTTTATGCATTATCGAAGACTAAAGCAACGCATTATGTCGCGGAAACTGGTTGATATGCTTGGAGCGCAGCTAGATTTAATCCAAAACCGGCTTGATTGGCTTGTATGCATTATATTAAGATAAAAGATACACAGAGTATGCAGAAACCAATATAATATTAATAGGTGAAACTTGTATGGTAATTTTAAAATGTACCGATAACTATTCAAAAAAAAAACAGCGCTTACTCTGCTCGTTTCACCTTCCCACATGTTGAATAAACAGGTAGGTAAACATACAATTATATTTATTTATAAGCAGGTGTATGATTTCCCTTCATTAAATTTATAACCTAAAAATATGTCAGATGATTTCGTGGAGACATTTTTTCGTCAAATAGATTTTTCACCTGTTCTTTTTATAAGCGCGAATGTAAATTATGAATGGCCGACAGATTAAATGTTTATTAAGTTTTTAAATATAATATCATGGCATTAAATTAGCATTATTATTATGTAAGTACAAGCGTCTACTATTTTATTTTGAACAGTTTAAAATCGTGAGATCAGTTGAAGTATTTTTGGAAGTTGTAAACAACTCAAATAGGTATTTTTCCAAAGAACGATTTAATTTGCATCTATTACGGATGCATCTGTCGATAGCCAATTTAGTTACATGCAAATAACAATTGCTCCTAAAATACCTATGATATCAGCGCAAATGTATTTACAATCAATATAAAATTGACAGTTTTGTGCTGTATTCCCACTATTTTGCCGTACATTACCGATGTGTTGGTAGATAATACTTTACTTGAGGTAAAAACTAGCTGTGCTTCATTCGCGAAGTCTATTCTAAAGGAACCACTTATTTTTCGAATTGTTTACGTTATTTCAGATTGCAAACTGCAATATTATCTGTCGAATTTCATCCAAATCCGTTGAGTCGCTTTTCGTTACTGAATAAGATATTTAGATACAAACATTTTTTTTTACGATGAGATAAAACCTACTTTAGGCTAAATCGGGCATACGTTATCCCTTAAATCAAAATACCATAGATAGGTACCATAGTTTAATTTGCTAAAAAGAATTATCAAAACATTGCAGCTAAAAGGTGAAGCAATATTATTGGTCATACAGTGAAAACAAACTAAACATATTTTATTTTCTGATAAAATAATAATATAACATTTGATAATAAAATATAAATAAAATGGTTATATCAAATGATTCAAATAGTACCTACTTGCGGTGAATTTTATTTATTAGGTATTATAGCATAACGAACTAACTAGGTATACCTACTTTATCTGTTTAGAAAGTTCCTTTGAATTGCTTATGATTTCAATGTAAACAAGTAGCGAATAATATAGGTATTATTTACAATATTGTCCTACTAATAATTATAGGAATATTGATTTATTTTCAGAAGGGTAGATTCCTATCCTTCAAGGGCTACACCCTTCCGTAACTTATAAACCCAAAATGAGCATCACACAAGCACAAAGCTATTGTGATATGAGACACAACAAGCAATAATAAAGCTTAAATTCCTTTTTTATATCTAAATTATTATATTAAAATTAACAATCTGTGACTTGTCTTGTCTTAAGTGCCGCAACTTGATACCTACATGTGTACACAATTGCTAGACATTGGAAATAATTATAAATATATTTATTATTTAATGTTTTCATTTATTAAATTGTAAATTTATATTAAACTTTGTCACCAAAAAGATATTTATAATTCATTCATTCAACAGAATATCATTTTAATACAATTAATAGAAAAATAAAAATTATTATTGTAAATAATACAGCAATGCTTCTGAGATGATGATATTTTGGAAGATAGGTAGGTTGTCTGTCAAGATATTACAGGAATGCGAATTGTAGCCAGGCTGTCTGCTACAAGAATTCGCACATTCGCCTTGCCTCCACTTCTAAAGATAAGAGAGAGAGTAAAAATAATTATAGACTGATTAAAAACAAAAATGATTGAATCTGACGCATAGATTACTGGATATTTTTTTAGCTTGCTTCGGCCCGCAGCTTCGCCCGAATGGATTTTGGACTTCAAAAATGGAGTTATCATACATATAAACCTTCCTCTTGAATCACTATATCTATTTTAAAAATCCATCAAAATCTGTTGCGTAATTTTAAAGATGTTTAAAGATGCAGACGGTGGAAAGAAGTGTGGAAAGCGACTTAATTTTATACTATGTTGTGTGATACTAGTGATTGAGCAATTTTGGGTTGAAAAGTCATTTTTACCGCTTGCGGTCATAGATGTCAAATAAATTTTCGCGCCGTTCATTTTAACTTTTTTTTGCAGTCACTTAAAATTACAAAGGTAATCTAACGTTTAAGCCAAAGTGTATTGTTTTCATTTCGCACTAAAAGTGCAACGCAAATTGGTGGAGCCCTAAAAATGCAATTTCGCCGGTCACATACATTAGTCGCGGCCCGCTGCGCAGCTGGTTTCCGCTTCCCGTCCATAGTTACTGACAAAAATGCATTTCCCGAAATTGCAACAGCTGCCCCTTGTCCAAATTGGTGCGGTTTCCTTATAATATCAACCGTACAACAATAGTATTCGGTCTGGCTGGGTTTTGTATAAAATCCAGGCACCGAATTGTCAAGTTTGTTCTGGGTTTGCGAAAATTTGAAATATTTGGAAAAATAATCGTAATTCATTCAACTGTATTTGTTACGTTTAAATGAATTAGGATTATTCTTGTCTATTTTACATTTTTTATTTACGTACTTATATTATACATGTAATATTTTCATATAATAATGATATTATAATCTTTTATTTAACGCCTACTCGGCTTAATAATGGAAGAAAGACTGATAAGAAGGCTGATTTAATGAATAAGATAGACCACATCGAGATTTTCAAAAGTTATAAAATCGTATGACACATGTAGCCATAATGCTAATTAATGGGCGATTATAAAATTAGCTGACTTCGTTTAAATTTCATTGACTGGCTTACTTAATTACTGATGTGAATTAAATGAAAAATGAAATGAAAATGAAAAAGTTTTTATTCAAAATTGAATTACAGGAATTACTTTTTGAACGTCAACAATTAAATCTACCACCGGTTCAACCCTAGCCCTGTCCTGAGAAGAACCGGCGACACAAACTCAGCGGGCCTCATATTGTGATATGTCCATACTATATGTCTATACTAAAATGCTATATGCTCAAATTTAATAACTCCTCGCAATTCCAGAATAGTTTTTGCGAGCTCAAACAATTAAACACAATTTTATAACTAAATAGTTACGACTTAATAAACGGAATAAATTTCAATAATTAAATTGAAAATAAAAATGACTAAGACCATAATCGTATTATTATGCAGGCGAATTGCAGGTGAATTTATTATAGGTACTAATAAAATGCATACTCATTTAAATAAATAACCTAACCTACCATTAAATTGAAAATGCAAAAACTGCCCTAGCAACGTAGCCGGTGGCCCATGGAGGGAGGAGGAGGAAGCAGGGCATCTGTATATATTTCCTCTAAAGGAATTGCTACTTCGTACTTACGTTTAAAAAATATAGATGGCGTGTAGGGAAAACTTACTCATTAGTCAATTAATTGATTGGTTTATAATTGAAATCACTCTTAACGTCCTTTATTTGAAATTTATATTGTTATCAAATTTATATTATATTTTTAATTATCGAGATTAAAATCGGCGGCCATTAGGGTAAAGATGCCTATTATGAGATAGTTGCCAAATATGAGATAGTCAGGTTCTGGTGACACTAATCACGGCAGCTATTTGGTGCTAGTGTCGTTAGAAGTAGTGCGGGAACAGATCAAAACTAGTGCTACTGCTTCTCCGCCCGCGGTGAAGTTTGCTCGTAGGCGTGCGTTTTTCTACGAAACTACAAAACTAGATTTTTGTCATCCAATGATTACGAGGTATGTTAAATCTTTATTACTACAATTATTTATTTAAATTTATCTACGTCACGTCAATTATATTGTTAATTTTACAATTCCTTCGAAATATTTTTGTATTTTCTATGTCTAAAAATATGGGGAGCCATTTTGTTTAACGTAGACATTTTCCTAATATGAGACATGTGGGGTCCCCTAAAATGAGATATCTCATTTTGGGATATATAGAAATATAATGTATAAAAAACTTGATTTTAGATGTCACCAATGAGTAGAAGGAACCTGGTAAGGAAAGGAAAGGATAAAGAAGATCAAACAGGAGAAAAATGGGCTAAATGTCACGGATGTTTCAAGTGGGCACATGAAGATTGTGGAGAAGTAACAACAAACAGATTTCTCTATTTATTGTGATTTAACATAATATATTCTAAGAATATTTTTATATGTGCCATTTAAATATCTACACAGGATGTAACAGACAACGTAACGATAACTTAGCATGGTAACTCAGCCCGCAAAACTATAAAACTTCTCCGGAATGAAATGAAAAAAAAATAATTTTTAATACTTACCTACATCTCGCGCGCGACATATTAGAAGTCAAAAATTAAATTTCATTTCGGGATATAAGTTCCATTGTGAAAGTTGTTCAGTTTCATGAGATGATTTTTCATGATAAGTTATTGTTACGCTGTCTGTTACATTCGGTATATATGTAGATATCAGCGCGATTATGTTGAGTCTGACAGATTTATATTTTTTATATATCTTAAGTTGAAAAAATATTTTTTATTGTTCATTTTATTGTTCAATTTATTTTCATTTTTATATTGGTATGTGTCATTTAAAGTCACTGTGTAGGTACATCTAATGTTAGGTATCTTAAAATAATAGATCTTTGAATATGTTAATTTTTGATACCGATTTCATTATTATAATTAGGATAAGTCACTTTAAAATATACTTATATGAAGTCATTACTAGACGTTACATAGAAATACTTTTCTAAAAAAATCACAATAAAAAGTTTAATTTTTAATTTAGATTTTTTTTCTTTCAAACGTCTTTAATGTACCTAATATGAGATACTATCTCATATAAGGAACCTCTAGTATCTCATATTATGAGACCATTTTTCTGAGACGTCATTTCTGACTTTTCTAAGATTATTTGATGTAACAAAAAAAATAGTTATACTTAATGCTAAACAGTCTTTTATAGTCAAACTATACTAAATACCGAATCGAATAACATAATTTTCATAGTTATCAGTAGAATCAGATTGTTTTTATGTCAAAAAAACAAAATTGTATCTCATAATCGGCATCCTTACCCTACGTATTGGTCAGTAAGCAGCTGCTTAAACAGTTATTTATATAATAAGTATATTGTTGACCATAATATATTTGTCTATTTAAAAAGAATTGCTTTGGTTATTTAGAAAATCAATATGATTAAATTGTAAATTTATTAAAATAATACCCGCGTCAAGTGACCACTTTGCTTTCGCGTTTAGTGTGGGTTGTGAGTAGCCCGTGGCCCATTGGGGGGGGTGAGTGAAAGAGGTGACGCATCTGTATTATATGCGGATGTTAATGGGCATCGGTAGTAACCAAATAGCTCCTCCTCCTCAAAAAAATTGTAACGTTAAATATTTTTGATCCATTAAGTAACAATATGTAAATTTGTCGTCTGCGCATGTTTAAGAAACTAACCACGATATTTCGCACTGCACTGTTCGTATGCTAATGTTGTGTGTCATTGCTTAAATGAGGGTATGTCCTTCGATTGAGTGTCGAATATTTAAATCGATTATGTACTTTCAAATTTATTTATGAGACAGTACGATGGCCAATAGTACCATAGACGAAGTCCCATCACTAGCGTAGCGCCATAGCTATGTCTCCATAGATGTCTCCGCAACCGACCTATGATGTTGAAGACTCTTGCTGAGTTAGTGCTTCCCGCATGAAGATATACTGACTAAATGGTGATATTAAGTGTTGTTGCAGTGTTGTTGCAGTTGCAGTTGGTTAGACTCGGTGGGGCTACTGAGAACGAATTTTGAAAGAGGGTTAAATTACCAGCCGGAGAAGACCTGATGATGATATAAAGCGACAACGATGTTGCGGCCGCTTCTACGAATGTATAAAAAGAGAGGGAGAGAATATATGAAGATAGAAAAGAGTGGATTGATCCTTTTTGTGATAACCAACTGCCATACACTCCATAATATTATGAACATGCCTTGCGCTTCTTTGGCCGATCCCTGCTACGCTACCACCGGACTTATAAAACGGGACACCATAGCCAAGACTTGACGCGTTATTATGTCAGCTGTACCTTAGATACCTTTGTAAATACCCCGGACACCCAATTGTTAACAGCGATGAGATTCTTGTATTGTCAGCAACGAAAGCAGCTACTAGTTACGACTAAAATAAAATCAAAGAAACTGAAATGCACCTATTTTTGAATCCCCAATAAATTTTATCAGAAGATAGGAAGTGTTTCTAGTTTCCTTGAAGGATTATGGTAAAGATAACGAAGAAGCGTAACTTTAGGGGTACTTTATTTTTAAAGATTAGATCATAATATCGTTGTCAATATTATAAATACGATAAAAATATCTTATCAATGCAAACTTCCAGTGAATTGACAGAAATTATAAGATAAGAATATTTGTAAATGCGATGCACTCAAGTGTAGGAAAATTTTGAAAATTGTTTGGTAATGTCTACAAGTGCGTAGTTGTAAAGTCATATTTATAGTATTTTTAAGACGATAAGTTTAAATTACTATTTTTTTACCAAATATACAATATATAATACTTGTTTTTTTATATATCATAGGAAGCAAACTAGCAGTTGGGTCACCTGATGTAAAAAGAACGCCCACAGACATCCGTAATACCAGAGGTCTAACAGATGCGTTGCCGACCTTTGAGGAAAGAATAAGCTCTTTTCTTGAAGATCGAAGATAAACGGATAAAATACTAGACGACATGTGCCCACTTCGTTGGTCTAAAATAATTGTTCAATCAAAATAAAAATATATATTGTTACTTCCTGATACCGTAACATTCTATATTGGAATCTATGTTGGAAATCAGTCCAGTATTTTAGGAGACTAATCGGTAACAAATAATCTTACCTTTTTAAGCATGTTACTTTAAATATAGATAACCTTAAAAAAACACGTCGACTTTATATCATTGTATTTTGTATTTCCACAACAGATTTTGATAACCCTAGCCGCACCTACTATATCTGTGCTTTTGAAACAACAATAACAATCCACACGTAACACATGATATTTGTATTAAGCCAAATCTTAATTCAATAACATTGGCAAACGGATTTCGGTATCTTTTTTGTAACTAATACACTATTGAATTGAATTTTATTCATGACCAAGTCACGCTCACGTTATCAGACATATTGAAACGAAGCGCAATCAGTAGTTTGTCGTATCTTTAATCAAGAAATATGTGTAGGTGTGGCAGGATTATCTAGGGTTGTCATTAGGGTTGCCAACATTTTTTGGTCGAAATATAGTATTTAGCCAAAAAAAATATAGTACGCTCCAAAAAAATATAGTACATTTTTTTATAGTATACGGGGGCAAACCAGCAGTCAGAGCCATTTTTCATGACTACCGTTGCCCATAGACATCCGCATAGAGATAAGCAAATGCGTTACCATCCTTCCTCCTCCCACCTCCATGGGCCACCGGCTACTTAGACACCGCACGAAACGCGACAGCACAGCTGTTACTTTACACCAGTCTCGTGTAACCGAGAGGTATCACCCCGGTCGTGCTGGCCCAATTCGGCTACATGCGTGCAGCGTGGCACTCCCTCTTCCTAATTTCTTACATTAGTAGGGAAGAATTAAAAATAGACCTTATATTTTTACTTATTTACTTCTTATAAAAACTATATTTCTTTGCACTTCTTGCATTTTTTGACCCACTCTGGTTTATATTTTTATTTTACTAATTTTAGTGTTGCAAAATATAAACATTGAGCTATTGTACCTACTGAAATATAGTATTTTTAGCGTACTATATATTTCTTCAACAGTATATAGTACGGAGGCCCTAAATATAGTACAATACTATATATTATAGTACGGTTGGCAACCCTAGTTGTCATATGCGACTGAATTTTAAATTCTAGACATAAGAGATGAGCTAAGAGTGTCTTAGTACTTTTATTTTTGGTGTGAATATAATTTGACCTTGTATTAAAAGCTACATGCTCTGGGAACCCTAATATTGTACTGAATCTTTATTGTATCGTGGGCGTACCTCATGACGTCGCTCGGTATATTTATTCTTTAGCTTGACCTATAAAGATGAGTTGGATTTATAACCTCGAGAAACGCTCCTTAAATGGCAATACACAAATTAACAGTGGAGATATATGTTTGCTATGTAATGGTACTGTCTTATGTGAAATAAATATACAAGTAAATGTAATACCGTTTTGTTTGCTTAGCTTAGCTAGTACACAGTAAACAAATATATTATTACTAAAGCTATTTGATTTATTTCATAATCAATTACTGTTTTTACTACATAATAATCGTTAGGCTGAGTATTTTGATTTTCGACCACCCAGAATTACTATTTTTGTATTTTGATAAAGTCGAATTGAGAGGGGTTTATGTGTTGCAGATTATTAACCGAGGGCTATCAGGTATACTAGATGCACACAGCGACGATAATGATAATTTATTACTCTTAGAGATTATTTTAACCCCTAAAAGTTAAAACTTGAATTCAATTACAATACTGTCTTGATTTTTTTAAATATTACTTGTTTTTTTTAATATTGCTCAATACGAACAATTTAATTGATTTGTCATATTTAAACATTGACGGCAATATTAATAACTGGTTTAATATAATCAAGT
>LUGF01053306.1:261173-275591 GCA_001625245.1 Calycopis cecrops
GAGAAAAAACGGAACCCTTATAGGATCGCTTTGTTGTCCGTCTGTCTGTACGTCTGTCAAGACCTTTTTCTTTAAAACGCGTGGAGGGATTAAGCTGAAATTTTTGTCAAATACGGAGGTCAGTTACGTCTTGAGGCCTTAAAAAAATCACGCTTCTAAGTTAACGCAATAAAAAGTTATAGCCATTGATGCACAAATTTTGTATGAAAACGCACTTTTTGGAAAATTTATAGGGTACTTCCCGTTGAGCTAGAATTCTAAAATTTGGCAAGAAGTAAGACCTTACAGTATACATATAGGAATAAATCAAAAAATTGGTAAATAAAATTTATATCACTGGAAAAATCACTACCAACTTATGCATGTAGTTCGTTTCATACTAAATGTATGCAAGCACCCGCATATATATGTTTGTCAACTTGTTGCAGGGAAGTGTAATTTTCTCAACGTTTATTACTTATGCTCATACCTCCCGTTCCTACGGAACCCTCGGTGTGCGAATCCGACTCGCACTTGGCCGGTTTTTTTAAATATTACTTGTTTTTTTTAATATTGCTCAATACGAACAATTTAATTGATTTGTCATATTTAAACACTGACGGCAATATTAATAACTGGTTTAATATAATCAAGTTTAAAAAAAACAATTTTTAAATCTTCCAATCTGTAGCGTTCAATAATGAGTCTTTTCTCATTCATGTAATGCTTTAAAACCGGTTCTGTAACAATATACGACCGGTATAATTTTATTGTGCAGTTACAGCTTATAAGCCAATTAAATGAAAAATACGATGGTTTTTTATAATTAAAATAAATGTTACTGCATCTGATACAGATTTAAGATATTCTTAACAATTAAAAAAAACAAGATTTTACACAGTTTCCAATATTAATTCTCTTTATAATGAGGTGTACACTTAATGAAATCAAGCTTTGTATTCAAGTTTCATATAATACATTGGAAATTAAAAACCACAACTTTACAATATTTTTAACTAAGGTACAGTCTTTTATGCTATTTCTTTTATGCCACAGGGGGACAAATGAGTCGTCAAGTCTTTCAATGACTATCGACCCCTATAAACATCCACACAACTAAAGCTATGCAGATGCGTTCCTTCACTTCCTTCCTAATCAATGGGCCACCGGAAACTTACACACCGAACAAAACGGTACAGCATAGATGCCATTTAAGTCGTTCTCATGTAAGGGAAAGGAACCTTCCAGCCCGGTCGTGCCGGCTCAATTCGGCTGCATGCATGCATGAAGCGTGTACCTCTTACTAAAGTACACTTGGCAACTACCAATCGTTAAAATATACATATCCATTTAGGTGTTCAAAACTATATGGCGTTAAAATTCCACAACCCACGCTCTCTGGGATTTCGTACAAGGCGTGGTGACGAGACGACCTTATTACTCCTCCGTTCATTAAGAGAAATAACTGCTAGTTTCGAGTAACTTCCATGCATGCATGTTGCCGCATTGGGCCGCCACGACCGGGGAGGTAACATTATGTTACACGATACCGGTGTAAAGTAACAGCTGTGCTGTAGCGTTTCGTGCGGTGTGTAAGTAGCCCATGGCCCATGGAGGGGGGATGGGGGAGAAGGGCAACGCATCTGTATAAGTTCTATGCTGATGTATATATAGATAGGGGCATCGGTAGTCATGAAAACTATTAACAAAAATCATGTATGATACGAATTACATAAAACGAAACGTAAAGTTATTTACGTGAAATAGAAATAACAAGAGCTTACACCTCTGTATAAAAATTCATTAAAAGTTTGTAACAAAAATATAATTGTTCAAACAGGTGATTGTTTTGAACGTTACCATCACACCACGACGCGCCCGTGTAAAACAAAAACAAAATATGGGTGCTGTTGTATTTGTTTTGTAGTTTTTGTTTTGTAACAAAATGACAACACGTCTGTTCTCCTTCAATAACAAAAATACAACTTTGTAGCTTTATGTGCTTTGCCTTTGTATACGTTTTACTGTAGGGCTGTAATTACTTGCGCATAAAATTACTTTTTAATATGTATTTTAGGGTACCGTCGCGGGCTTGCAGACTAAATGTCTGTCAGCGGATTTTTTGTATAGTCAAGTTCCTTTCCGCGCACTTATTTTGAACATAAATATATTATCAACGGAATTAATAATTGATATCAACAAGACACTTAAACATTCCACTCAGGAAATACTTGAGACTAATAATGTTTGCTATTTGGCAATCATATGACTCTTGACAATGTCAAACAAATATATTATTGTTAAGCGTGAACGCTTGACATTGTCAAGCAGAGGTTTCTATGGTCGACATTGTGGAGTTAGTGAGCTTATCGCCGCGCTAGTTAATACCCATTTTGTATTCAATGTATGATTCACAGACATTGTATTATGAATTTAATTAAAGATTGGACGGCCACGTATTATCATTACTGGTCGCAGGACGTTTACAATATTGAATATTAAAATAGTGTCAAGAACAATAGAATAGTTTTAGTATTGCCAGCTTTTGTAATGCATTCTATACGAATTACACTGCGAGCAAGCGACACTTGTATAATAGATATTTATTTATACAATTATAAATAATGATTCATCATTCATAGCGTTATGGAAATTATACTACTTTAAATACTTTAAGTGATTACTTGTTTGGTTTTCCTTTTGCTTTAATTGACTCGGTGCAGACATTGTTAAGGCTATTATAGTTGCTACTCTTAAACTCTATTTTAATAGACAACTAAAGATCTTTAAAACTTACATGTTTACAATAAATTGTGGTTTTGACGATCACCAAGTTACAACAGTAAAGAAGGACCTCTAATCAAGTGTTGCCTATTTGCTATTCGTCATCATAGATCGAAGAGAATTGGGCGATGATTTCTCTGCTTACAGTACATTTTACTTTACTTTTTACAGACTGCCTCAGGTTTATATCTATATATTTATATAGATTATAGATCTATTTTCCACACTACAGCCAGGACTGATTGATAGAGATATTACATAGATTTATTTAGAACGTACAAAGTGTCATTAAATTCGTATTGATCACGTGAGTGACAGTACATTAAACTTGTTTATGTAGAAGGTATATTTTTTTCAATTATTCAATTACAATTTATTATATTTTATATCTCTAATTTAGACGTTACCAAAGTTCTAATTAGATTTCTATCTCACGTTGATATTGAGGTAATACAATGCTGTAGAGGTTGCTTAGTGTAACGTGATACATTTGTAGGATTGTCAACTAAATCATATAAACTTGTCACAAAAAGTCCGATCACGTCTCCTACAGCCTTGAGTCCGCCGACGTGAAGCCCCTACATGTTAACACCGAATATATATTTCACAAAAATGTTTTATCGTACAACATAGTCGTAAATATGTCGGATATCACCATGTTTGCTTTTTTTTGCTCCATCACAAAGTTGTCAGAAACTTAAAAAAAAAGTATTTATTAAATAGAAACAATCAGTGTTAGCTTCATGGTTGGATGTGTACCTGTTTTAGTGACTTTTCTAGGCTAGTAGTACTTGCAATACGTCTAGACGGGGCCCAGTCACCCAGTCATTTACATGTGATTATATTGTGCCATGTGAATGAGTTACATGATAAGCGAAGGGTTTCCGTTCTTAGACGATCTGAGGCGCGACTGCATGACTCAGGCGCCGCTGGTGCGTGAATACAGGGGGGGCCGGTGAAGAACTGTCTACACTTAAACACAAGTGCATTTTACAAAACATTCGTGTACTAGTGTGTTACTGGCTTAGCAGTACAGGGTGTACTTCAAAATGTGTTTCATTGTGGTAGTGAAATTAACATTTTATTAAACTATTTCTTTGGAACATTATGCTATAAGAAATAAAAACTTAAATTAACTAATAATTATAAGTGTCTATAGAATTCACACTTTTGTAATGTTGCCGTTTTACGTGCCATAGCCAATTTGTCTTCTTTTAGACATTTGACCACAACGCATTTAAATATTTTTCGTATCTTCAGAGGCTTTCAATTATCTTTAATATCAAATAAATATATGATAGTAAATGCTACTTAATGCTTTTATCTTAACAAACGACTGTACATAATTACAACTCGCTCTAGAAATCGTTTTGCTTTTTGTAACCAAATAAGCAATCCGTCCAACGGAATTTAAATAAAACTCAAGTGCGCCATTCAACCCCTTATTCACTGATTTCAACTCGAAACTATTCAATTATCTTTCAATGTCAGCGTTTTTGAAGACGGCTGATTTCCGTTCCCAAGCCGGCGGAGGGCGTAAGCCGTAAACGTAGGGCGTGATGGGCGCAACGGCGCATGCCTGCATATTGCAACCGTTGTTTTGACGAGAGAGATGCAGATACTCCATCTCTTTCATCAAACGCGACCTTGTTACGAATTTGGTACAACATTGGGACAAAACAATTATATCGCTTTAAAATATACGGCTATTTTACTTGCAAATGCGTGTAATTATGCATAGCCGCTCGGTATTAATGTGTGTATTGTGTTTCATTGTTATGTTTGTGTGGGCATGCACTATAGACGAGAAAACGCATTCTCTGTACAGTACATACACCAGGCTTGTACATAATGTAATACTAAAGAGCAATTGTCATATCCATAAGTTTCTCGTCCGGTTTATGAAATTAAGCCCGACAATAAATCTAAAAGACGCCTAGTTTTGCGGACATAGGCGGCGGTAGACAGTTCTTACTAGATCGCAATTCGCAACCTATCTTATAAAAAAAGTGTGGGCTTTACATCACACAACTAAAGTAAAACTTAATTATTGATTTTATACATAAATTCATTACCGTAGTTAAAATGATATAACATGTCATATGACATTTTTTAAATAAAAAAAAGTTTCACCTAAATCGAATTTGAATGACAACTTCCATTGGCCTCGCCCGATGTTGATTTTTGTAACGCTCTCGTTAGCTTACTCCTTATGTCAAGAGCGCCTATAGAAATTTTACTCCCAAAATATAGACGCAATATTTTGACTTATGCTTTATCCTTGCTGCATTGCTATGTAAAATGTATACTGGTTAGTCTAGGCACTATGCTAGTCATATGCCGGAACTGCACCCACACATACATTTATATTCTCATATCCGGAGCACCTGTGCCGATAGCCGCCTTTCTGGGGTTTAGGGTTTAGCTGGTTCGGCCATTTAAAGATCAGTTCCACCCCGACATAATCTCCAAAACAAGCATATTACCGAAAAAATTGACAATGTATATCGGTGTATCACACTAATATTATTTATTTATTACCGTGTTTTTCTTGCGTCAGGCTAAACGCCAAAAATAAACGACTTCAAGACTAACAAAAATAAAAAACTTGTAGGTCAATTATATAAAAATAGCTTAGCCTTAGGTTTTTATATTATTATAAGTATACATTTATTACATTTGAACAAATAAACAAAAATTACATATTTTGGCAGACTGTTGTAATCCACTAATCTTATGCCATTTATAAATGCGGGATAAAAAAAAGTGGAATAAACTAAGAATAAAGTTTGATCTGAATTAATGTACCTACCTAATGATTTAAACTTGAAAATAAAATAAAAAAATGCATTTTAAATGTGTACAAGATCCTTTTTTTTAAGCGATATCTTTTCATCTGCCTATTAGGCATCCTATTTATTCCTTTCCATACCAAGACAACATAAACCATGCTCCGTAATTTTATTGAAAAACGTTCTAATAATTGTTAACATTACACAATAAAATGTAAGTACTTAGTAAGTTTTCATTCAAAATAAAGCAAACGCTAATCGGAATTAATATCGGCTAGATTTCATATTCATTGACTTTAACACCGTGAGAACGATAATACAATTTACAAAGAATTGTTTACGCGCGGTGCAATATCAGGTTATATTGTAATGTAATCTAAGCGCATGCGAGCGTGGATCGTTTGCTGATGCGAGAGAAAGTTTGGAAGGTTCAGGGCCGGGTGGGTTCTATTTGCGGCGCGCGGCGGGCGATCGTCGCAATTAAATCTGTAAGCAAAGCTTTATGCCTCTAAATATAGGACGTTGCCATCGACGTATATATTTGGATGTGCCCTTGGTTTGTGAGCAACATTGCTCGGTGTTTCTCTGATTTGAATCTGCCCTTGGGTTTTATTGCCCGGTGTTTCTCTGAGGGATCGAATCCGGAAAGTAATTCGTCGGAGAACTAGAGTAACAACTAGAGGTGTGCCTACGAGTGATATTTGAGTACCAGCGATCGCCCTGAGCAGTTGTAAAAAATCGCCGTGAATAGTAGCAGTGATTTAATCACTCTTTAAATAACTCTTTACTTTAGCGCGCTGCATCGCTGCCAGCGATCACCGTGACCGGTCGCTGTGAGCATGTAGTGATTGAAACACTAGGTACTCGCGCAAAGAGCATTCACTACAGCGATTGCTGTTTATGAATAGCAGAGTGATTTTTCACGGCGTCTGCAATCACCGTCTCACCACTAGTAACAACACGAATTAGTATGCTGAAGTGGCAGTGTCATCTGCAGAAGAATCGTTGGGGTCGAGTGTCGACGGTTCTAGAGTGACGATACAACGGCAAATGCCGGCTCCTCGAGTCGTGGCTGCTGGAAGTGGTAAAGGACAACCGACAAACGGAGATCGAGGCTAGTGCTAAGGGGGATATGTTTAGGGTTGCCAGGTTGTAGGCGGGCCAGGTTCTACTAAAAAAAAACCCATTGAGACATGAAAATATAGTATTTTTACGTACTGTATATTTCTTCAACAGTGATGTCTTCCGGCTGATTATGAGATGATGAGATGATAATATAGTACACGAACCTGAAATATAGTACAATACTAAACCAACCGTACTATATATTATAGTACGGTTGGCAACCCTAGATATGTGTGACAGTGGACTGCAGCTGATGATGATGGAAATATTGCCGAACTTCACGTCTAGACGTCATGCATGCATTTCGGTGCATGCAATTGCTTTCAATTCGTTAACGCACGTGCACTCACGCAGTTGTATGTTGAAATTCGAGTTTTACCACTTATTGAAATTGAGCAACGCACTTTCACTGTTACTTCAAGTACAATACCTTTGACATGTACGTTCCTATAGTTTGAAATTGTATGAAACTGGTACATTGGCTCGATATACGTAACATATATTTAATCTGATTTATTCTCGTGTCAAGTGTAGGTATAACAAGTAGTAAGAGGTAATGCCACACTGCTTGCATGCGTGTAGCCGAATTGGGCCGGTGCGCGGTGCTACGTTTGACAAATTGACAACTGTCGAGTTTCTAGCGATGTGTAAGTAGCCGGTGGCCCATGAAGTAAGGAAAGAGGATGGCGGGCAACGCTCTGTAGGTATTGCCTCGGATGTCTTATGTGTCGGTAGTCATGAAAAAAGCCCGACTGCTCGTTTGTCTCCTTATGCTATAAAAAAAAGTATTCTATTGTGTTTTGTCAAATAAATCCTTCAACTCTTTGTTAATATTAATATCCATATTCATTATATGGTGCTGATGATATATGATAATTGATTTCAAACTGTTTACCGAACGAAAACCAAACAAAGGAGTGTGCATTATTTCGAAACCACTATACAAAGTTCACTAGTTCATTAAGCCCTTACTCAGTATCGTTAACCTAGAGGCAACCTTTAACATTAAGTAAACAGTACTAACACAAATATTGACTTATCACTTTTTGTATCAATTTGAGACGCCATTTTCTTGTATATCTAAGTTTTCTTTTCAACTCATTGATACAATACGTTTAATTTAATGAATGTCCATGCCATTTACCCATTTTTATAGCATAAGCGCGTCCTTTTTAGTTCTCAACAAGCCTACGTCTTCTATTCGAGTTAGTTATTATACTACTATGACACATATACATATATATACTAATATGACAGATACCACATCTTGGGATTAGAACACTCCTCCCAGGCTGTTTCTGTACCATAAATTTTGTAAATTTAGAAATTGTATTGTATATCATTAATAATAAGCAAATGTATTTGTATTTTTATATTTTATTTTTTTTAAATTTTTACATATCACAACATGAGGCCCGCTGAGTTTGTTTCGCCGGTTCTTCTCAGGACAGGGCTAGGGTTGAACCGGTGGTAGATTTTATTGTTGACGTTCAAAAAGTAATTCCTGTAATTCTATTTTGAATAAAAACTTTTTGACTTTGACTTTGACTTTGACTATTAGACTGTGCCACAGCTTTAGCAGCATCATTGGCCACGAGAAGTTCGTCCAATGTTCACAGGCACAGCGGCCTTTGGAGTAGACCCATAGAATGAGTGGGAAGGATATTCACATTCCCATTGCTCCCCCGAGGAAATTACTTGGCCCCAACGACTCCCAATTTGTTTGCGCAGGCCTACTTGTGTTCGAAGTCGAAGCGACTTCCAGGTAGAGTGTAGACCACGGCAGGTGGTGGCCGGGCAGGTGATTATAATATCAATTATTTAACGTCTTACATATATAGCTAAAGTGTGGAATACTCTACCAGCGTATGTATCCCCTGATACCTACAACCTGGGAATCTTCAAATCGAGGGTGAATAGATACCTTCTAGGCAAACATGCTCCATCGTCGGCCAAGTCTACACTTTCCACCAGGTGAGGCATTGGCCAATCGCAAGCCTATCTATTATAAAAAAAAAATCATGTCCTTTAGTATATTTAATTCATTAAAAGAAAGTTAATGTTAGAATCAAAGTATATAATACAATCGGCAAATCTGCTCACATAACTATCTGACTCTGTGGACTTGCAAATGAAGCTGTTGGAGCGGGTGTACAATCCTATTTTGATATTCTATTCCCTTCACCTTACCATTTTAGGTAACGATTAAGTTCGCTACACAATTGTAGACTGAACCATTTTAGATATAGAAATATCTGCGACTGTCAGATAAGTTTGCATAATATAGGTACCTCCAGTTGATGCCCTTTTAATGGTGTATTCATCACTACATAGTATAAAACAAAGTCGCTTTCCGCCGTCTGTGTGTCTGTATGCTTACATTTTTAAAATTAATCAACAGGTTTTGATAGGGGTTTTTAATAGATGATTGATGATGATTTAATAGTGATTCAAGAGGAAGGTTTATGTGTATAATAAACTCAATTTCTGAAATCCGAAAACCACGCGGGCGAAGCTGCGAGCGGAAGCTAGTAAAAATATACTTTGCAGTAAAAAATGTTCAATAGGTACTTTCTTTAGAAGAAAATCAAGTTGATTGGCAGATCTAATCTAACAAAAAAAAAAAGGTTTTTTTTTTTAAAGAATGAATAAAAATATTGATATTTCTATGCAAGGATTTTGGTAAATAATATCAGTGCATGCACACTAATGTTGTCAAGTGTTAACTTAACAAATTCTTATTTCATACTTAAATAAAAAAATATAAACATAGAACATAAAATTAAATAAAAGTAATATACACTAAATTATGCTGTTTATCTTCATTTAGCACGTGATAACTAATAGCGCATCTAGCCCTTTTGCTGTTCAGCGCTATTTAGTCTAGACTTGAATTATCTGCAATCTGTAATTGTAAATGGAGACTCTCCATTACAGATGCATATATCAGATGCCACTGCCGCTTGTAAATCTTGAAATATATCTCGCAATAGGCTGAGAATGACGTTTAGATTAGATATCTGATTTATAGTAGCGTTGACTTGTCTGATACAGCGTGCCATGTATAATACATGTGTTACACTTAGGGTTGCCAGGTCCAACATGTCTGACACAGGGTCAAATTTAGCCGAAAATTTCGCGCGGAAAGCCTGACACACTGGGTTTTGAAAGAAAGAAAATGGTAGTTTTGTCTTATGCACTTATTTCTTATGTATCTATAGTCGTGTCTATAAAAACGCCCGCGAACTTTTTGGTGAACTCGTCAAATGCCTAACAAAAGCCGGAAAGTACGGACTATTTGGCCTGACACAACTGTAAAAAGCCGGACATGTCCAGCTAAATCCTCCACCTGGCAACCCTAGTTACACTAGACTGTATCATGTATACTGTAGTTTAATTGCTATGATGCGTATGTCACTTCATGTGTTAAGTTATAGTGATACACATGCGTAACCAGTAGCTTATATTTTGCATTTATTTATTGCCTTTGCTAAATATAGTTGATGGAATGTATTGTCACTTGATGGAAAGTCATATTATTATACTTTGATTCAATAATATACATTTTTATAATAATTCCAATTTTTAATAATTTTAATTAGGTACATTAAATAAGATCTATTTCGATAACTCATTAGGTAAACAATTGTTTACCTGATGGTTGATGAGGGAATAAATTAAAGCATGTACTAAAGTTATTAAGTTATATGTGATGCGTGTATATGTACGAATATGAATAATTCTACGTACATATAACGCTAAAGAATATGGGTCTAGCCCATTGTTTTCTGTGTTCACAAGTGTGAAATGTATTCGAATAAAGTCTCTCAATTAAAATTCAGGTGTAATTTAGCCTGGCAATCTTCTATTACACTTCTATCATTACCAAATTTTATTCTTTCTGTGTTGTAAAGTACTTTAAGAAATGCCTCTTCGATCAGCTGTAATTACAGTATAACTTCGACTTACACTATCTGTACTAAAGGTACAATTACAAGACGAACGCCGGCGACAAGCGACAGCGACATCTGCCGGCGACACCACTGGTTTCATAGATTCATAGAAACCAGTGTGTCGCCCGCGTCGGAAATGTACCTTTACGCATACCCGAAGTTACGCAGTTTTCAAATCACTTCTTAAACTCGCAAAACTGGATAATATTAGTTAGATTTCCTAAGCTTGCTTCGTACAAATTGATTTTTGTGTCTTCTATAATGTAAGTTTACTGTGGTAACGTTCGATCCCAATTAAATAGTTGATATTATATTCTGAATATATATCTGTACACAAATTACGCGAATTCGACTTACGCGTTTAAAGCTTCCCCTTACAGCGTAACTTCGAGGTATTACTGTACACATTAAGTTCACCAAGTTCATTTCACACCACATTAAGTTGTACAAAATAAATAGAAAATAAGTAAAAAGTAATAACAAGAATCTACAAAGGACGGCGTTTTACAAATATACTTAGTAGGTATATGTTTTATACTCTACCTATTTTTATTAAAACCTGTATAATGCGCTATAAGAAGTAAATATTATACCTAATCAAATTTGAAATGACTATTTAAATCCTGTGTTCATTCTAAGGAGTTCATCCTTGGAATAAACACATGATTTAAATATATGTATAGAGTTCTGGAAGTCATTCAGTAACTTTTAATCATAATCATCAACTCTTCATGCTAGTGATGATACAAAGATCCTACGCTCATCTTAAAGGCCTGCAACGCAACTGCAAAACCCTTGGTGTTGCAGCTGTTTGTAGGCGTAGGAAACTACCTTCATCTCGATAACCCGACTGCTCGTTTGCCCATTAAACTATAAAAAAATAGTTGGAATTACAATCATAGGAATTACAACTCTACATACCGTAATTCCAGTCGCTGGAAACGCATTTGCAGTATGTTATAACAATGAACACGTTTTACAATCTAACTTCATTATCGCTGTGGAACTAACCTTTCTCAACGTGTCCGTGCTTGTCTCTAGCTATGCGGATGTCTATGGGCGTCGATAGTCATAAATACTGGCACCGACTGCTCGTTTGTCCCCGCTACACTATAACAAACTTGAAATTACTGTCATAAGAATAAAACCACGAACTTTTATTCGTAGTAATGTCAGTCGCTGGAAATGCATTTGCAGTATGTTATTACAATGCACACGTTTTACAATCTAACTTCATTATCGCCGTGGAACTAACCGTCCTCAACGTGTCCGGACTTGTCTCTAGCCGGTAGCTAGAATTGCGCAGTTGCAGTCAAGTTTGTCACAGCGATAAATATTATTGTACAAATAACAAAGTGCATGCGCTTATTTTGTGCATATTTTTTTTGTTGACGCAAGTGCACGTGCACTCGGTTACGTAACCGCTGTTGCAATGTGTCTTCAGATTATCACTTGACTCCGTAATTGTTTACACACACGCATGCGCCACACACACATGTATGTGGAAAGAGAGGAAGGAGGGCAACGCATCTGTATAAAATCTACGCGGATGTCTATGGGCGTCGGTTGTCGTGAAAATGCCTCTGACTGCTCGTTTGCCCCCTTATACAATAAAACACACACACATGCAATAGACGAAGGTGGGGAGATTACAGTCCGGACCTTATCGAACTATCTACTTTAAAATTTGTACGTATACACTTGTTCGAACATGAAGCCAATAATGTATGCAATGATTATTGATTAAGATTAAATCTATTCTTACCTTTACCTTTTTAAAAATTAGCCCTTTTTTATAATTCCTGCAATATCTTCATCTAAGACTAAGCTTAAACCAGGGCGAAACAAACAAAACGCTTCCAATCCTGACAGGTTATATTCATATATCTTAATTGTTATCGAGGCTAACGCTGTTAGACGGCTATAAAAAAACAGCGTAATAAATAAATTTACATTTTATCTCTACTAACACATAGCTGTTAAGTAAACTCACACCACTACACGCAGGCTAATAATAGACGCGTTAGGTATAGTCATCAGAGACGGAGTATAATGGATGATTAAATAAATTATCATAATTTGCAACTGTTTCTGCAATAGATAAATGCGTGATGAATCTGTTTCAACTACTGAGGCTTGTTATATAACCATTCTGTTATTCCAAAGTTTTTCAACAAAGTTTAGTACTTTATAAGTAAAAATGTGTATTAACATGAGATTTTCTGTAAATACTGAAAACATTCAAAATTACTTGTAAAAAGTAAATTAAATATTTATTGAAAAATGTTTGTTCTACTTTGTTACTATAATGATTTATCGTGCTTTATCGTTATTAAAATATTTATAGAACAAATCATTCTACTCTTATTTATTTTTTAATTATCATTTCTGCGATTGAGACATTGAAAAAAAATTATTTAGAATTTGTCACGCGACATGAATATTCTCTAAAAAAAATTGATTCGGAAACTAGAAATGGTCAGGAACTCCTACACTAAGATTTCGCGTCGTATGAATACGTTTTCTACGTCTATATTTTTTCTATTCTATTTATTGTTCATTATTTTTATGGTATTTTTTTACAATTTACAATAATAATAAACAACATTTGTGTCCATATAAATATATTTTATACTGAAAAGCCCCACATTTTTTTAAAATGTAACCAAATAAATCCACCTTTTAAATTAAAATATATTTTGTAATAAAACTCAAAAGTTTTCATAACGTAGACATAACGAACAAATATTTGTCATTTTAACAGGTCGTCTGAGCGACTCTATTATAAACTTTATTTGCTGTCTGCTTTACTACCTCCAGCATTGTTAACATATTTGTACTGCGAATGTTGTTTTGTAAAATCGAAAATGTCGCTGTTCGTATTCAAAATTTTATCTATTATGTGTCGTTCAAGGTTTTATGGTGAATAATAAAAACACCATATGACTTCATGGGAATTTTTTTTTTATGGTATAGGGGGGCAAACGAGCAGTTGTAGCCATTTTCATGACTGCCGACGCCCATAGACATCGGCATAGACTATACAGATGCGCTGCCCCCCTTTCTCCTCCCACCTCCATGGGCCACCGGCTTCTTACACACCGCACGAAACGAAATAATTTCCTTCCATTGAAACTCGATTAGTTTTTAGCTTAAACAAATTTTGAAATAGTAGAGGATTGGTATACCTAGTTTTGTTAATTGTATAAGGGGGCAAACGAGCAGCTGGAGCCATGACCACCGACGCCCATAGCAGTTATACTGATGGGTTGCCCTCCTTAATACTTCCTCCATGGGTCACTGGCTACTTACACACCGCATGAAACGCGACAGTACAGCTGTCACTCTACGCCGTTATCTCGTAAGCGAGAGGTACCATGCATGTATGCATACGTGCTACGTGGCATTCCTCTTACTAAAAAAACGTTGAACATAATTGAGGCTTGGTGTTGCTACACTACATGTATCATCACTTTATAAGAGTGTAACAAGTATTAATACATAATAGAACGTATTCGCATGACTCTAGAGTTCATATTCGCTCGTGTCACGTGCTATGTTTTATCGATATGCTCATGCGCAATATATTGAATGTCATTACTGCATTTCCTCCGCGTCGATGACTGGTACCCCTTAGGGTACCAGCGTGAAGTGATGGCTATGGCGAGCTGAGCTGTCGCGTTTCGTGTAGTGTCTGTCTGATGGCCCATGGAGGAAAGAGTGATCTTGTATGATCGTCGGCAGCCATAAAAGAGACTCCGACTGCTCTTTTGCCCCCCCCCCCC
>LUGF01053306.1:277170-290036 GCA_001625245.1 Calycopis cecrops
CCTCCATGGGCCACCGGCTACTTACACACCGCACGAAACGAAATAATTTCCTTCCATTGAAACTCGATTAGTTTTTAACTTAAACAAATTTTGAAATAGTAGAGGATTGGTATACCTAGTTTTGTTAATTGTATAAGGGGGCAAACGAGCAGCTGGAGCCATGACCACCGACGCCCATAGCAGTTATACTGCCCTCCTTAATACTTCCTCCATGGGTCACTGGCTACTTACACACCGCATGAAACGCGACAGTACAGCTGTCACTCTACGCCGTTATCTCGTAAGCGAGAGGTACCATGCATGTATGCATACGTGCTACGTGGCATTACCTCTTACTAAAAAAACGTTGAACATAATTGAGGCTTGGTGTTGCTACACTACATGTATCATCACTTTATAAGAGTGTAACAGATAATAAATAATACATAATAGAACGTATTCCCATGACTCTAGAGTTCATATTCGCTTGTGTCACGTGCTATGTTTTGTCGATATTCGCAATATATTGAGTGTCATTACTGCATTTCCTCCGCGTCGATGACTGGTGCCCCTTAGGGTACCAGCGTGAAGTGATGGCTATGACGAGCTGAGCTGTCGCGTTTCGTGTAGTGTCTATCTGATGGCCCATGGAGGAAAGAGTGATCTTGTATGATCGTCGGCAGCCATAAAAGAGACTCCGACTGCTCTTTTGCCCCTCCCCCCCCTATTCTATAAAAAAGAGGTGGGAGCAATACATGTGTATCAATTGATATTGCTCTATCTGGATGCCTGAAGACTTATTTTTCTTTTGCTCCCTATATAAAACTTAACGCATTATCTAAAGTTTATACTAATACTAGCTGCGTCCTGCGGTTTCACTCGCGTAAATTTCCATCCAGTGGAAAACAGAAAATCATCCCAAGGCATTCCATAGGAATATTTTTCGGGATAAAGACTATCCTGTGGTTAATCCAAGCTACCCTCTACGTGTGTGCCAAACTTCATGAAAATCGGTTCAGCAATTTTTGCGTGAAGGAGTAGCAAACAAACAAACATACAAACTTACGCATTATAATATTAATAAGATAGGATTGTACTATATTTCAGGTCTGTGTATACTATACTGTTGAAGAAATATATAGCACGCAAAATACTAGATTTTCTAGATTGAAATATTTATATTGCAAATAGCGAAGAATGGTATTCATTGATGCTCATGCCTCAATAGCCGGATCCACACCGGACGATCCAAAATGGATCGGCGATCCCGCGATCCGCGTTCCAAGATCGTGATGCGTGGAGCGTGGATCGTTCTAGGTCGATCCAACAGAAATCTTTTGCGATCCTGACTGGCTGCTCCAAGGCGCTCCAGCCGATCCATACTGATCCATAATTCAGTTGAATTTTGTTTGGCTATGGAGTCACACGTGCAACGACGGCGACGAATAGCCGCAGCAGCAGCAAGCTACATTTTACTTGTATATTTACTGAAAAAATTACAAAAACGAAAAAGACAGTATTGGGTTAAAACAATTTTTAAAAACCGGTTGCAATATGGATCTCGACTTTACAAAGAGTTAATTGATGATGGAGCTGAAGCTAATTTTGCACGATATATAATATTGTATAATAGCCATCATTAGGATCCCATAAACATTTATTCTCCCTATATAGGGAAATTAAACGTATACATTGTGAGTTATCCATAACGGCGGTTCACGCGATCCTCGCAACCGTCCAGACCGCGCGCGCCAAGCGCCTGAGGCACCTTTGTGCGTGACCAAAAAACCGACAAGAAATGGATCGCACGCGGCGAGGAGCGCGCGCTCCCTGCCGCGCACATGGATCGCGCGCGGCACGTCTACACATCTCGCTCCGTGGAGCGCGCTCCATGCCGCGCGCGTTTGGAGCGCTTTGGATCGTCCGGTGTGGATGCGGCTAATGAGATTATTTCTTTTAATTGAACCTGTTCCGCCTACGCATTCTAAGATATAGCCCGCTGAGTACTATATTTCATATCTGTATACTATATTTTTTATTGCATATTTTGAAAAATACTATATTTCGCCGAAGAAATGTTGGCAACTCTACTTCAAGGATCATAATATTATGTTACTTTATAAAAATACTACTATTAAGTATTAACTATATTATATGTTGTTCTGTTCATATCAGTAATACCATAACTCCGCTCTACGAGGTATTATGTCGGTCGTTTATGGTAAAATCGCCTTCTTTTATGTTGTTTTTTATTTTTAATGTGCAAAACCGGTTCCTCGAGCACAGTAATAAGATCAACTCTAATTTAAATGCATAATACCTACCTGCTGTGTCGCTTATTATATAATGGTTTTATTTTGATATGTTTGTTGCCGTATTATATCTTAATTACGTTGTATATCTTGTGTTAAGTTGACAGATTTTTTATATTGGTATTGTTAGAGACCATCGCTCAGATGGTAGAAGATGCATTCCTGTATTTACTATAATCAACGAAAGTATGTTGAAACGGTAAGTATATAATTTCCTGCCACTAATACTAGCCCTTCATATCTGGAAAAAAAGGGGAAAACCTTTCTCATAATATGTTACGAGAATTTGAACTATTATATTAAAAACGATTTTCTTCTTTTTCTATATTATTTTCAAGGGCAGCAAAACAATCTGCTTACAATTAAACACAAAATTTTCGTTCTTCTCACCGATACCCGGGCAAAAGATACAGCATTGTAATGCACGCTCACTTTGACTAGCTTTTTTTTCCATGTTGACACGCGTCTGAAATTTTATTTTAATAATACCCTGGCCTTTCTAATACCTCTGAGAATAAGTGTAGGTAAAAATCTTCGTGATCTGTTGAGTAATTTTGGTGTGAAAGCGCAACAAATTTACATTCAATTTCTAACATTAGTACTACACAACAAACTGTACCCCTCACAATATCTATCAGAAAAACAAATAAGCAGAAGAAATGCAACAGCCATCAGTCAGACACGGACCATTTGACGACTTTACATACAATGACGACGCACGCCCGCGCAATCCACCAAATGGTCTTATTACTTTTATTACCCGTTAGTTACGACCACTACTTATCGTCCACTCAACTATTTGTCAATTAATTGTGTAACAGACACGCTCCTAAACTTGTTTTGCTAGGTAATTATTTGTGTATTGCTTCATTGCAGCCATATTGGGACAGTGTACTAAAAACCGACGAATACGAGACTCATGATAATAATAGTTAAATTTGCTGTTATAATTCATGTCGGGGTGTACTTCTCCCATCTGCTGGAGATTGGGTTGGTCGCTTCGTCCTCAAATCTAGTCTTGTCTAGCGAGCTCTCATAGCAATCTGATAAAAGCTGTATTGAGCTTCTTCCGGCTTCCAAGAAAAATACGTATTTACTCATTGTAGTGACGCCTTCGCTATGAACTCTAATATTGTGCGGAAAACCTCTTATAACATCGTAAATCGGATCACCCGATTAGAAGCGGTGTCGTAACTCATTAGCAGCTTGTTACATCACTTAATGTCACCAATAATCAACGCAGCGTGAAGCTACGGCTACTATTATAACAAGCAAACAATCAGACTGCTGTTATCTTCAACATAGTGGTATGTAAAACGTTTCATCGTAATTATAAATGACCCAAAATATTTTCTTTGTCGAACCACAAAATATCGCACTTCAAAGAAATATTTAGATTCTCATAATGAAGGGAATTTTACCTTGAGATAACCCTATAACACCGGCGCCTTTGTTCTATACGGAACACTTTTTGGAATTCTAATCATGGTTTTGTTAAAGTATACCATGAGCTCGAAATAACCTCGTATTAATTAATGTGACCGTGTTGTTACAAAGATTGCTCTTATTTTATTCAATAAACTCTATAATTTAATATAAAATGATCAATCTTCCGTCAACCGATGCTCATATAAATACATCTCTTATTAAAAGTATTACAAGTGTTGAGTTTGAGAAATATTGTAGTCTTAATTGTCCATAATCACATGTCACTCAAAACTCTAAGGAAATGCTAGGTACGCGCAGATAACTGATAACTAACCTGTATATAATATGTAATAATGATACCAATTGCCTAGTATTGGTTTCAATGGCACAATGATGCCAAAATACTTTTAATCTATCACCCATTTTTATTTTATTAATTTAAAAAGCTATTAGACAGATTATAATTTATATAACAACATAATTGCAATGCTGATAAGTGAATAAACGGATCGACACGAATTACAATAATTGGTGGCGTTTAAAAGCGTTTATAATATATAGCGCTTAATACGCAATCTAACGCGCAGTTATGTTTTGTAGTGAAAAAATCGTGAGCGAAACAACCGTGCCGTGGTATTAGGTAATCGAATTTAGTGGGGCCCATTGTGCGACCGAGGCCAAGGTCTACATTGTTTACAACTCGACTACGGCAGGCTTAGTCACATTCGAGTTAGACAGCGGCCATCTTATATTTACTAATGATATTTTAGCGGCAACATATTTTTGCTATTGTATGTATATTTTTGTGTCCATTGCATGTATGAGGTTTCATTAAATTATAAATAAATAGTCTGGTTCTTTGACGTAATGTATAAATAACGTTTTATGCAGGTAATTAAATATTCAAATACCTTGTAATTCATATAACATTTTGCATATTATATTAATGTTTATTAAGTTCTTTTATTTTAAAAAATGTAAAGTCATTGCATTACATTATAATATTAAATTGATATATCGGGTTGCAAAATGAAGTTTAAATTGCAAATAAATATTGAATTAACGTTGAAGGTTAAACCGAGTTAATTCAATATGGAATAAAAACTTTGTAATAAAAAATTGTATCTGCAAAATCGTGTTACATAGATCACACAGTTAACAAAATGAATAATCGCTTTTAATTATTATACTTTGAGTATAAATGTAGATTAAATATTCATTTGATGATAGGGTACTTTTTTATCTGGTGTATGTTAATGGCCAACCAAAATGATCGGACGACAACAAAAAATGGTTTATTTGTTTCATTATGTCGGTCAGATGGTGATCACGTAATCGCCTAAATTCTTTATTATCCTTATGTAACCATTGTCAATTTGTGTACTTTGTAATGGTTAATTGAATGATCATAGTGACCCTGGCCTTATCTGATCGGGATTGGACCTGGCCTTTATGGTAACATTCTTTATGGTTACGAACCCAAAAGGTCAAGCCCTGAGAAGACAATCTCTTCTCCGTCTAATGGACATCAGCATAATTATGAAAAGCATTAGCTCAGATTGGCATATGAAAAGCATGAGACTAGATCACTCAGAATTCAGGTTTGGGTGGGGCTACTAATCTTAGAACTTGGATGTCTGAGGCTGCTAACCTTCAAGATACGCCACTACAACCCACAGATTTTATTTCTAGTCTTGTTGCAAAAGTATTTTTTTATGTTTCAAGGGCTCTCATGCACCGAAGAAAGGGAAAAATTAAAGAGTGTTGATATTCATTGAAAGTATAATATACAATACCAAGGCCTCAATAGTGGAATTTATTATAATTTACGATTAATAAATAGTTTATTTCTCAGTCGTAACTTTTAAAATATATTGGTAATAAACGTCGTAAAAACACTTTTTGCTTCGTAAACCACCATTCATAAATACATTATATTTTGTCTTTCGATCGACCATAAACATTTAGTAGGTACGTTAAACAGATCAACATACATACACAACATATTATCACTACTTATATCTGACAATATTGCGACTTATCTCCCATATATCGTCAATCTGCATGCAAAAATTGTTGATTTTGAGTAGTTATCGGTTTTTTCATTGTTATTTCCATACGCACATACTGTAAAAACAGCTATATGACTAATGCAATTTTAGAGAGTTAACAATTGTAAGTATGTGACTTTGAGATAATTAGTTTTTTGCTCTTTCTGTAAAGTGTGTAAAAACAAAGCCACTTTTACACGCACAACGACGATATGTAGAAATAATGATAACGCTGATAAAACAAGGAATTAATTGAGGAAACTCTTACGTCCATGAAAAAGTATTTTATATTAGCCAATGGACATGGGAGTACTGAGTTGCCAGTGGTATTTAAAGGGCATATAGTTATCGGGTACATTAAATATTAAATAAATTATACAATCCAGTGAGATCAAAATTAAACAAGAGAATAGCAGTACATTTTTATTGCAATATACTTATTATTCAATATATCATAACCTAATCTCGTCGCCGGACCACTCACCAACTCGATAAAGATGTATGACTTCTCTTCTCTTCCACAGCACAAATTCAGGTCCAAAAAAACATGTCGTCAGCTATACATTTTATTTTATCTGTATACAAATGAATTCGAAACCGCGCCGTCTGAATACGCATCTTCATTTCCAACAGCTGCTAATTACGGGACACAAGACAACCTATTGACACAGAGACAACTGACGGACAAACACGAGCTACCCACTAAATAGGCAAGCGCAGGTCATAAGAACACGGTCTCGCAGATGGTTAAATAAAGACACTAAAGGGCACCTTGACAGCTTTAGCATTTTTATTGTTTGCTTTTGCCGCGCCTCTGTTTATCTCGATGCAAATGAGATAAACGTATAAATAAAACAAATTTGATGTGGTATGAAATTGTCAAATAAACATATCAAGATTATAGTTATGATTTCTACATGAATCATTCTCAGTCATCAACAATATGCAATAAAACTAATTTCAATTCATAATGTTGTTAAAATACAGGTGAAGTAATAAATTTACGTAGGTGTAAAATGAAAGTATGCAAGGGACGTTACACAAAACAGTCGCATAAATCATCTGTATGGAGATTTTAAAATGCACTATGAAAGTCGTGTTCAGTCGGATATTAGTCACTCCGCCATTTTGAATTCGAAGCAAAACCAAAATCCCACACGGCAGACAACTTGATACATGAGAATAACAAAGGGATCAATTGCGATACAGTGAATTTTGCTGTCCTACAAATAAATAGTCGTACTACAAAACGAAACATGATCCCAATCCGTTCAAGAGCGAAGCCGGTTATCGTGGGCCGAACGCTCTGAATGAGAAAGTCTGGGACCGGTTCCCAAGCTCCGACTAGGTGTCTACTTTCAAATCACAATAGACATCCAGCTTATCTTCGTACCAAACTTACCAGACAGCTTCTGTAAACAGTTAAGCTCAGTAAATGCACTATTTGATAGCTGTTATAGTTTAGTTTTGGTGTGGACATGAGGGGGAAATTTTGAATACAATGTTATTAAATCTGGCATTAGTTTCAAAGGGATTGCTTGCATTTGAACATCGTATTTTCGAGACCGTTATGAAAATAAATTGACTTAAAACTAAATTGTTGTAGTAACAAATATTCGTTAATGAACCCCCACTGCCCATTAATATTCCAATTATCATTTATTTTATTTTCTGCAACATAGACTCTTCTTAATAGTCCTTATTGACTTGTCAAATGTACCTTTTTTAACTTTAAGTTCAGTACAAAGTCCTAATTAGCTCTTGCTAAGTATTTTAATTGAATAAAGACATCTCACTTTTTTGATACTTGATTTCAATATTTAATATTATTGCTGCAAGTCTGCGATCAGATAATGGAACCAGAAATTCGAATATAACAATCTAAAACCTGTTTAAAATAAGGATGCATTAAATATTTATTATTATCTAATTATGAAAATATTGTCTAAACTTCCTACTAAATATCTTTCCTTCTTCCGGTGTGGACTAAAACAGAAATATTATTTATCAATAACACTGTCCATATTCCTCATGTACATATTATATTATATTTAACTATTCCAAGTAAACAGAATAAATCATTAAATTTAAAGAAATTATTATAACTTTACGTGAGTAACAACTCATTACAATAAAATTACATACTTTATAAGATTTTATCGCGGTTTATTTTCTTGTTTAATAAGCCCAAAGCTGGCCCACGCCATTATATTAAATTGATTTTTACAAATAGTAGTAGTAGTAATACAAACTTACCTAGAACATCGAATGCATCCAAATATGTGGAGCTTTTAAAATAAAAAAAAAAGCATCTAAATTTATACAGCTAGAGATGGCTTCTTTCATCTATTTTAGACCCACTTTGTTAATACAGTAAATAATCAGTTGGGAGATACAAGCAGCAATCATATTGCGTTTATCGGAATAACTAAATAATTATAAATATTCGGGTACCTACTGTAACTAGTGACATGTGCTGCATCTGTCTATTCAGTCCTTCCGCGACCATGACTGCTGTAAATCATCTAAAATATCGGCTAGGTAATTAAAAAAAACCTTTAATGTGCTTTTATTTACAGGTAGTGCCACGCTGCATGCTTGCATGCAGCCGAATTGGGCCGGCACGACCGGGGAGGTACCTCTCGCTTACACGAGACCGGCGTGAAGTGACATCTGTGCTGTCGCGTTTCGTGCGGTGTGTAAGTGGCCGGTGGCCCATGGAAGTGGGAGGAGAAAGGGGGGCAGCGCATCTGTATGGTCTATATGCCGATGTCTATGGGCGTCGGTAGTCATGAAAATGACTACAACTGCTCATTTGCCCCCCTATACCATAAAAAAAAATAGAAGACTACAATTACTAAAAGTTTTAAGAATAAGTAAATATTACAACTTCAATCATAGCTATAAAACGTTAAATTAAAAAACAGAGTGTAACGTCTTTTATTTAATTTCGTGTTTTTAGTAATTGATACACGTGCAATAAAATGGTAAACAAAAACATGACTTGACGAGCGACGTGTCCACAGAATCAACGTTTATATAAATTCGCGTCGACACAAACATCGCTATTTTCGTTCGCTCAAGGCCAATTCTTCCATATTGCATTCACTATTGAATCGAAAAAGTCACAAACAAGGTCCCTTATTGCGTGGTATTTGAAAATAACACCTAGGTATTCAGGGACAACGTTTTTTTATTCGATTTTTGTTTGCTTCGATTGTCTTTTGTTACTTTATTTTCGCGACATTCTCCGCTCGTATCTGACCTAATCACAAGATTTGTGGATCCATTCTGTCGTTCTCATTTATATTCATCTTAATGTTTATATTAAGATCTAGATCTTGAAATAATGTACAATATTATTATAAATTTTTCCGATACCCATTTATTGGTATGGCGATTGTTCCCACATTCTAGTATATTCACTGTATTAAATAAATTAAATTCAATGCAGACACTTTATTCTATGTAAATTGACATTTCAGGTAGCTATAAATAAACGGACGTCGTGTTAAGCTTTATAACATGATCGTGATTATATCTAGAACCCGTCTGGCCTTACGTTTCTGGATTAAAATCGCAAGCCTCGAATCCAAGGTCAATATTACTAGCATTAAAAAAGCGTACGCTTTGGCGCATAAGCGGAACTGGGACATTTTGTTTTTTGTTTATATCATTAGAATATATAAACCATTGTGTTCTCAAGGTTACCTATATTACGTCGGCCGCGCTTCCTGTTTGGTTATGTCTTAGAATTCCCCCTAATTTTTATATGGAAATTAGATGCGTAGTTTAGTGCTTCGGTGAGCACGACGTGGGTACCTACGTTATGGCAGACATGAAGTTGCACATTAAAATATTGTGGTATTTGTTTACGCTGTTTTAATCACTTTGTTATGATTAAAAAGTACGTGCTATAGTAACATGGTATTATAAGACTATTAAGTATGAATGTGGGACAGGTTTATATCTATTTTTTATGGTCTTCATCAATTTGATGCATGACCAGGTCTTTAAATAAAATATATTTCTAGAATATCCACTAAAATATTCGAGTTTACGTGAATGTTAGAATAAAACTACTACATCATATTGTACGTCAGTTTATTTACTTGTATACCATGCCTGATGTTTTAGACGCTTTACAGACTACAGTAAACATGGTCGCTGCAGGACTCCGTTGACAGGTATCCTGATATCACAAGTTGTAAGTGCTCGAGGATTTATAAATATTTAGTAGATTACTTAGGTTTATTTTAAAAACTATATAGTTTTAATTTCGTTCGAACATTCGTTCCTTGAAAATTGTCTTTCGAAGTGCGAGAAGATCCTGGAATCGAATTACGAACATTGAAATGGAAAAGGAAATTACTTTCCACAGAATCTCGTGCTTAGACTTGGGGAAATAGCTTGATAATAACCACAAATTTCCCTATAACTTTACATAACATCCAAGTGCACATAGTATACATATTACGCAAATATTCCAAGTCATAATCTAGAAATTATGTCTTGAAAGTCGTAAAATGTGTATTCACGACGATAAAGTAATCGTCTTTTTTATATTATCGCTTTAAATGTAAACACAATGCTCTGTTGACACGCCCCAACCAGATATGAGACCCGGTATCTAATTCGAATGGCCTTGGCAATGAAAAAACAAGTTTTTTTCGCGCAACCTTGAATTTTATTTTGCTGTTTCCAACACGCGGCGCCGTGAAAAGTTCCAACGATTTACATTGCATTATTTCTTTAAAGACGTATTTGTTTGTACACTATTGATCGGTCGAGTAATTTGGTATTTTGGGATATTTGTCTTGTGCTGTATCCAGCTTCGGGTTGAGAATGGCGGAGCACGGGGCTTGGAAACCTTGAAGTTAAGAAGGGACCGGGACCCTTGCCCTTAAACTTTGGGACTGCAGCCCCTTTTTGGCTGCATCTTGTTGATAATAACCAGGTCTCCGATTTTCACGCTGTACAATAAACTTAAGCAACTAAAAAAGTTAAGTTCTTCATTAGCTAGGGAAGTTTCTTTTGTCGATTACTCTGCGAAATGACTGTCGAACTTTATACAACTCTATATTTTTTTAGCCCTATTTGACCCTGTTGGATTTGAATCTTTTCTTATTTTCTACGTTTTTACTTGTTATAAACGTGGAACATGAATGCTGATGATGGTCAGAGGTGATAAGCGATGCGTAACATCTTGCTACGCGGAGAATGCCCGTACTACCCATTGCCATTACAAATCTTCAATAACCAAAATTGAAAAAAAAAAATACAGCAAAGTTAATAAGATCTTGCACGTACTTAAAGCTATTCAGATGCACCGCACGTAGATATTACCATTACTTGGTAATACGTGCATTGTTTTTTTAAACATTTATTTGTTTTTAAAAGATTTAAGTCGCAAACATCGCTCGTGTATAATTTAGTAGCTTTACTGCATTGGTTTCGTAACAATATATTAATAAGACATAAGAATGTTACACACTTTACAGAAGGAACAGTCTAACAGATGTTCCACAGATGATTAATAAAAATATCCTTACGCAACTGTTCTGTTTTATTTGTAAAGATCGACATTACTATGTTTTTTATGAATTACTACTACTGACCATATCGTATTTATATTATAATCTCAATTTTTTGTACACGTAATTAGTGTAGACCAAAAACTGCTGATACTGTGGAGACCTAAATTTGCTGCAACAAACAATACCTACTAACTGAAATAAGATACACAAATAAGGTTGTAAAGCTCGAAACGTTCAATAACTAAGTAAAGTCGGTTTCTAGTAATATGCATAAGACTTATAACCGATTTCCCCGATATGTGCGAACACAAGTACCTACAGGAATAGACAGATGAAACGGATGGCACGTATCGGGCGGGAAACTGAGCCCAGACAGTCCTCGGCATGGAAGACTGACTCGCTCTATCGCTGTACTACAATATTATGTTATATTTTGCATCACTATGAGCAAAGGACCATTTAAACTTAGCTACATATATTTTTAAACAAAAGTTTTTGTGTTGGATACACCATTACAAAAACTTACATAAATATTTAGATATACTTAACTGTATTTTAGATTTTAAATTATCAGCAAAAATGTTAAAGATATTAATAATGATAATGTTAACATTACATTGTAATGTAATACATAGTTTAAGTTTGCTAGACTTTTTCAAATTATTTAAATAAGATACAGAGTACTGTTTTTATCGTTCCTAGGTACTATGCAATATTTTTTAATATGCCGGTTTGTTTTCCTTAAAACCACAAAATTTAATTTCCGTTGCTATGTTTCAATATTTAAATGAATTAAATCTTTAGTCAGGAAATAATAAATAGATTTTAACGATGTTTTGAAGACGTACTTTACTAATCTATCGTCTTATCTACTCTACTTACTCTACTGTATCTACTACTATTGTTTGTCAATCACTTGACAAAGTTTTTTTTGTTTTCAACAGAGCCGGCGCCGGAGCGAATGGGATATTCTCCAGGAGACTTGATTTCTCTACTTTCAACCTTCTGCCCAAGCACAAAGTCAACTCATATCAAATTAAGGTAAGCTTATGAAATATTTTTATTCTTGATTTGTGTCACAGAGGCTGGATACAATACTGTTATTATCACTTTTTTATGTGTATAAGAGAAACAACAGCGGAACAATTAGAGATTTCCAAAAATACGTAAATGCTATATAATAAAATCTTATTAATCTTTTCTTCAAGAATTAAAATGTACAATTGCGATACCAACTGTGTTTGATTTAACGTTATATCGGGAAGAACTAAGATTCTTAAATTTCACAATTGGCAGCTTCTACTACGTCTTGGTGTGTGCGATAAAGTGTTAAAAGACATTTCGAAAACATCAAAAAAACAATTTACTTCTCTCGCGTGTGCATGAATAGATATTTTTTTGATTGAGACTCGATCGTAGTTTAGATTAGATAAAAACTTGTTACTATTAAATTGTTTAGTAACCGTGGAATAACATGTGCATATGAATCATCATTTGCGGGCAGAATCTATTAAAAGAAAAAGACTTGTTACTCGCGTATTGTAAAGTAGACTTTAAAT